>JAHHQI010000154.1:0-12792 GCA_028274465.1 Plantago ovata | reverse complement strand
TCTATTTCTTTGAGTCTATGAAAGATACAATCCCACGTAACGAATGAGATGTACGTCTTCCATTTGTCTAGAACAAAAACTAGATCACTACATTAGTTAGAAATAACTACAAGTACTAGAGTTCTATACACAATTGAATAAAAATCTCTCTTACTTCCTTTTGGAGAAAGTTAAAGAATCGATTGAAACTAACATTTCTATTGCCGTTACTAACTAGATTAGTTCTTTATTGATTCATTTATCCACTTTCTATTGCTTTGAGTAGATGAAAGACACAATCCCGAGTAACGAATGAGTTGTATGTCTTCCGTTTGTCTAGAACAACAACTACATCACTAGATTAGTTAGAAATAACTACAAGCACTATAGTTCTATACACAATTGAATAAGAAGGTACCTTACTTTCTTATGGAGAAAGTTGAAGAATCAATTGAAACTAACATTTCTATTGCTCTTACTAACTTGATTGGTCGTGTATTGATTAAGTCATGCGATTTGTATTACTTTGAGTCTATGAAAGATACAATCACAAGTAACGAATGAGATGTACGTCTTCCCTTTGTCTAGAACAACAAGTAGATCACTAGATTAGTTAGAACTAACTACAAGTACTGGAGTTCTATAAACAATCGAATAAACAACTCCCTTACTTCCTTATGGAGAAAGTTAAAGAATCGATTGAAACTACCCTTTCTATTGCCGCTACTAACTAGATTAGTTGTTCATTGTTTCATTCATCTAATTTCTATTGCTTTGAGTAGATGAAATATACAATCCCCAGTAATGAATGAGTTGTACGTCTTCCCTTTGTCTAGAACAACAACAAGATCACTAGATTAGTTAAAACTAACTACAAGTACTAGAGTTCTATACACAATCGAATAAGAAGCTCCCTTACTTCCTTGTGGAGAAAGTTAAAGAATCGATTGAAACTAACCTTTCTATTTCCGCTACTAACTAGATTAGTTTTTTATTGTTTCATTCATCCACTTTCTATTGCTTTTAGTAGATGAAAGATACAATCCCAAGTAACGAATGAGTTGTACGTCTTCCGTTTGTCTAGAACAGCAACTAGATCAATAGATTAGTTATAACTAACTACAAGTACTAGAATTCTATACACAATCGAATTAGAAGCTCCCTTACTTCCTTATGGAGAAAGTTGAAGAATCGATTGAAACTAACCTTTCTATTGCTGCTACTAACTAGATTAGTTATTTCTTGATTAATTCCTCCACTTTCTATTGCTTTGAGTAGATGAAAGTTACAATCCCAAGTAAAGAATGAGTTGTATGTCTTCCGTTTGTCTAGAACAACAACTAGATCACTAGATTAGTTAGAACTAACAACAGTACTAGGGTTCTATACACAATCGAATAAGAAGCTCCGTCACTTCCTTATGGAGAAAGTTAAAGAATCGATTAAAAACTAACCTTTCTATTGCCGCTACTAACTACATTAGTTGTTTATTGATTCATTCATCCACTTTCCATTGCTTTGAGTAGAGGAAAGATACAATCCTAAATAATGAATGAGTTGTACGTCTTCCCTTTGTCTAGAACAACAACTAGATCACTAGATTAGTTAGACCTAACTACTAGTACTAGTGTTGTATACACAATCGAATAAGAAGCTCTCTTACTTCCTTATGGAGAAAGTTAAAGAATCGATTGAAACTAACCTTTCTATTGCCGCTAGTAACTACATTAGTTCTTTATTGATTCATTTATCCGCTTTCTATTGCTTTGAGTAGATGAAAGACACAATCCCAAGTAACGAATGAGTTGTATGTCTTCCGTTTGTCGAGAACAACAACTAGATCACTAGATTAGTTAGAAATAACTACAAGCACTAGCAATACAAGAAATCAGGCATTTAGCGACGGACTAGTAAATACGGATACTATCCGTTGCTAATTAGCGACGGATCACTACGGTTAGCGACGGATAATGACGAACTGCTCTCTAAGCCCAGTTCGTCATTGGAAACGGTCAATCCGGCATCAACCTAGCGACGTATAAAATTTATCCGTCGCTAAATTAGTGATGGATAAGTCTATGCGTCGCTAACTCTGTTGGCCAGAATAAAGAAAATTGAAAAATAAATAAATAAATGAACACTTAGCGACGGATAAGTCTATCCGTCGCTAATTGTCGACTATACAGACGATGCAGACAGACATATTCATTCACTTCCCTTCCAAATCTCATACCCTAACTCTTCTTCTCCTCCCATCTCAAATCCACCACCACGAGCACCACCACGGATCGGCTCCACCACCTCGACGACATCACCACGGTAAGTCTCGTTTTAATGTTTTGTATCTTCTTACCCTTTCTTATGTGCGAAATTTTCTTCTCTCTGATTTGGTTTCGAATCTGACTCTATCTTATTCCCTTTGTTTGTTTGTGTTTCTTGTTTGTGGATGTAGAGGATTCGACGGTGCCTCAAATCCACCACTGCCACCACCTCAGATTCTCTGCCCAAATAAAAGGTTAGAACCCTAACCCTATTTTTTGGGGCGTTCTAATTTTTGTGCTTAATTATGATTTTTCTAGTTGTAAATTGTTAGATTATATATGTTGTATAGGAATAATCAGTTTGTTCTTCCATTTTTTTTATTTCTTATTTAATTTTATAAATTTGTTTTAATTAATGAGAGGCTGTTAATTGATTATATTAACTGTAATTAGTATAATATAGATTAATTCAGTTAAATAAATCTGGTTAATTATGTTAATTAGTTAATTTAGTTATTTATATTTACTTTGAGTAATTTTTGGTTTATTAAAGTAGATTGAAATAGATGTAATCTATCATCTATTATGTAATTTAGTATGATTATGTTGCATATTTTGATTAATATGCATGTTAAATTTGCTTTAAGTTAGTTCTGTTAAATTGTGTAAGTTAGTTCTGTTTTCATGAATTATATTCATGCTTAATATTTATGTTAAATTTGCTTGATATTTTGTTAAATTTTGAATTAAGTTGGATTAAGTTTGATTAATTAAAAAGATTAAAATTCTGTCTACTTAGTTCTGATAATTATAATTATGTTAATTATTTTAGTTATGTTATATAAGCTATTAAGTGTGACGATGCTATTATAATCGGTTTCTGTGTGTTGGTAAGATTTTTCTTGGGCCCTAACTAATAGTATATGCTTACTATCGACCAGTGAGCGTTACATTGGTTAGGTCACATAGAAAAGTCTCCCCAACATTTAATCGAACTGATTGTATTTGACTGAACACACATAAGAGTTTGTTTTTCATTGAAATGAATAGGTGTGATGATGATATACATATATTAGTTCGGAAGTGTTGGATTAGGCTTACATTGGGTGATAACTAATACTATACGTTTACTGTCGATCAGTAAGCGTTTTATTGGTTTGCACCCATTGGTAAGCCTTACTGACATTTAAGCAAACTGATTGTATTTAAATGAACACCCATTTTGTTGTGAACATTGTATTTAATTAATGTCGTTGTTACTAATAAATGGACTTTATTTCCTGGTATCCATAGAGTAAACATTACAAACTTTCCTTGCTTTCCGAGTCCTCGTCTGTACTTTTTAAGTGACAACTTATTAACTGACAATAAGTAACTAACAATCAAGTGTAGTCGGTGTCTTGAAAAGCAAGGAGAGTTTGTATTGCAGTAATCATGTAAACCAAGAAAATGTTATAACTTAAATATGTAAACCAAAAACTTGTATATATACTCACCTTAAGATAAGTTATAAGTTAGACTTCATTTTTTGTTACAAATTATCATGGTTCAAACTTCAATTTTATGCGTACAAACAATGAACGTTGGTGGCCCAGACGTGTTTGCAAACATGCCGGATGATGGGTACACGAGGGAGGTGTACGTGGCGGGTGAGCGGGTGAATGGCAAGCTCGTCGTCTGGCCATGGCTGGGCATGTGTAAGTACATGAATAGGTCTTTACTTTGTATTGTATGTTTTATTTAGTTGGATTAATTTGTGTACGTTATTGCAACAGGTTGATGCCGAGGGATGCTGCGCAGTTCATCAGCAAGGAATCCACGAAGAAAGTGGCTCTCCCACCACTTGGAGCCCAGTGGCATACTTTCACTCCGGAGCGGAAGGCGGAGATTTGGAATGCTCTGGAGGTTAGTAATCATTCTTCTTCTCTTATGGTTTAAGTGGTATGTTCTCAATTACTTGGGTGATATGTTAGTCACCGTGTGATAGTTGAAATAGGACAATGTGCAATTGTTTGAGTGATATGTTAGTCACCGCGTGTTAGTTGAAATAGGAAAATGTGCAATTATTTGGGTGATATGCTAGTCACCGTGTTATATATATGTTATTCTGAATTTTGTATACTTTCTGAAATGTAGGAGAAGTTCTTCCTCCCCAACAAGCTCAAGTCGGAGCTGTGGTATGCCTTCGAACATGAAGGCTCCAAAGCCTTCCGGAAGAAGGTCGCCAAGATGAAGGCATCGGGGAAGAAGCCGGGGTGGATTGCGGAGGAGGAGTGGCCCCTGTGGAAGCAGTATTGGGCGGACAGATAAATTTTTAGTTTGTTGAATGATATGTTTAGAACAAATATATGTTTTTTGGTACATTTTAGTATTTATGGTTATTTTCGTACATATTAGTATTTCTGTACGTACTATTTTAGTTTGTTCAATGAAATTTTTAGTTTCGTACAGTCAATCATCGTATATAAATCTCTGGCGCATTCAATTTTAACTCAATAACAAACATAATATGAAAACAAAAACTGAAAAAAATAAAAAAATATATATATATATATATATATATATATATATATATATATATATATATATATATATATATATATATATATAGCGACGGATTACGCTATCCGTCGC
This sequence comes from Plantago ovata, assembly GCA_028274465.1. Taxonomy (NCBI): domain Eukaryota; kingdom Viridiplantae; phylum Streptophyta; class Magnoliopsida; order Lamiales; family Plantaginaceae; genus Plantago; species Plantago ovata. The sequence continues at coordinate 7,918 of JAHHQI010000154.1, read as the reverse complement.
CCAGAACACTAGGCCAGGGAAGGACACGTGTCACATACTTTTAGCGACGGATAAACCCATCCGTCACCAAATAATAGCGACGGAAAATTTGTTCCCTCTCCATAATGGTCAACGACCACTAGGGAGACGGATAGGTTTATCCGTCGCTATAATCTGGCGACGGATGGGTTTATCCGTCGCTATTTATTTTAGCGACGTCACTTTTCGTGACGTCCTATTTAGCGACGGAGATTCCATCGCTAATCGCCTGTAGCGACGGATCGCTGACCTATAGCGGACGGATGACATCCGTCGCTAAAATCCGTTTTCGTTGTAGTGTAGAGTTCTATACACAATTGAATAAGAAGGTCCCTTACTTCCTTACGGAGAAAGTTAAAGAATCGATTGAAACTAACCTTTCTGTTGCCCTAACTAACTAGATTAGTTGTTTATTGATTCAGTCATGCGATTTCTATTGCTTTGAGTCTATGAAAGATACAATCCCAAGTAATGAATAAGTTGTATGTCTTCCGTTTGACTAGAACAACAACTAGATCACTATATTAGTTAGAACTAACTACAAGTACTAGAGTTCTATACACAATCGAATAAGAAGCTCCATTACTTCCTTGTGGAGAAAGTTAAAGAATGGATTGAAACTAACCTTTCTATTGCCGCTACTAACTAGATTAGTTATTTATTGTTTCATTCATCCACTTTCTATTGCTTTGAGTAGATGAAAGATACAATTCCAAGTAACGAATGAGTTGTACGTCTTCCGTTTGTCTAGAACAACAACTAGATCACTAGATTAGTTAGAACTAACTACAAGTACTAGAGTTCTATACACAATCGAATTAGAAGCTCTCTTACTTCCTTATGGAGAAAGTTAAAGAATCGATTGACACTAACCTTTCTATTGCCGCTACTAACTAGATTAGTTGTTTCTTGATAAATTCCTCAACTTTCTATTGCTTTGAGTACATGAAAGATACAATCCCAAGTAAAGAATGAGTTGTATGTCTTCCGTTTGTCTAGAACAACAACTAGATCACTAGATTAGTTAGAACTAACAACAGTACTAGAGTTCTATACACAATCGAATAAGAAGCTCCGTCACTTCCTCATGGAGAAAGTTAAAGAATCGATTTAAAACTAAACTTTGTATTGCCTCTACTAACTAGATTAGTTGTTCATTGTTTCATTCATCTAATTTCTATTGCTTTGAGTAGATGAAATATACAATCCCAAGTAATGAATGAGTTGTACGTGTTCCCTTTGTCTAGAACAACAACAAGATCACTAGATTAGTTAGAACTAACTACAAGTACTAGAGTTCTATACACAATCGAATAAGAAGCTCCCTTACTTCCTTGTGGAGAAAGTTAAAGAACCGATTGAAACTAACCTTTCTATTGACGCTACTAACAAGATTATTTGTTTATTGTTTCATTAATCCACTTTCTATTGCTTTGACTATAGGAAAGATACAATCCTAAATAATGAATGAGTTGTACGTCTTCCCTTTGTCTAGAACAACAACTAGATCACTAGATTAGTTAGACCTAACTACAAGTACTAGAGTTCTATACACAATCGAATAAGAAGCTCTCTTACTTCCTTATGGAGAAAGTTAAAGAATCGATTGAAACAAACCTTTCAATTGCCGCTACTAACTAGATTAGTTCTTTATTGATTCATTTATCCACTTTGTATTGCTTTGAGTAGATGAAAGACACAATCCCAAGTAACAAATGAGTTGTATGTCTTCCGTTTGTCTAGAACAACAACTAGATCACTAGATTAGTTAGAAATAACTACAAGCACTTGAGTTCTATACACAATTGAATAACAAGGTCCCTTACTTTCTTACGGAGAAAGTTAAAGAATCGACTAAAACTAACCTTTCTATTGCACTTACTAACTAGATTAGTTGTTTATTGATTCAGTCATGCGATTTCTATTGTTTTGAGTCTATGAAATATACAATCCCATGTAATGAATGAGTTGTATGTCTTCCGTTTAACTAGAACAACAACTAGATCACCAGATTACTTAGAACTAACTACAAGTACTAGAGTTCTATACACAATCAAATAAGAAGCTCCATTACTTCCTTGTGGAGAAAGTTAAAGAATCGATTGAAACAAACCTTTCTATTGTCGCTACTAACTAGATTAGTTGTTTATTGATTCATTCATCCACTTTCTATTGCTTTGAGTAGATGAAAGACACAATCCCAAGTAACGAATGAGTTGTATGTCTTCCGTTTGTCTAGAACAACAACTAGATCACTAGATTAGTTAGAAATAACTACAAGCACTAGAGTTCTATACACAATTGAATAAGAAGGTCCCTTACTTCCTTATGGAGAAAGTTAAAGAATCGATTGAAACTAACCTTTCTATTGCCTTTAGTAACTAGATTAGTTGTGTATGGATTCAGTCATGCGAGTTCTATTGCTTTGAGTCTATGAAAGATACAATCCCAAGTAATGAATGAGATGTATGTCTTCCGTTTGACTAGAACAACACCTAGATCACTAGATTAGTTAGAACTAACTACAAGTACTAGAGTTCTGTACACAATCGAATAAGAAGCTCCCTTACTTCCTTGTGGAGAAAGTTAAAGAACCGATTGAAACTAACCTTTCTATTGCCGCTACTAACTTTATTAGTTGTTTATTGTTTCATTCATCTACTTTCTATTGCTTTGAGTAGATGAAAGATACAATCCCAAGTAACGAATGAGTTGTACGTCTTCCGTTTGTCTAGAACAACAACTAGATCACTAGATTTGTTAGAAATAACTACAAGTACTAGAGTTCTATACACAATCGAATAAGAAGCGCTCTTACTTCCTTATGGAGAAAGTTAAAGAATCGATCGAAACTAACCTTTCTATTGCCGCTACTAACTACATTAGTTCTTTATTGATTCATTTATCCACTTTCTATTGCTTTGAGTAGATGAAAGACACAATCCCAAGTAACGAATGAGTTGTATGTCTTCCGTTTGTCTAGAACATCAACTATATCACTAGATTAGTTAGAAATAACTACAAGCACTAGAGTTCTATACACAATTGAATAAGAAGGTCCCTTACTTCCTTACGGAGAAAGTTAAAGAATCGATTGAAACTAACCTTTCTGTTGCCCTAACTAACTAGATTAGTTGTTTATTGATTCAGTCATGCGATTTCTATTGCTTTGAGTCTATGAAAGATACAATCCCAAGTAATGAATAAGTTGTATGTCTTCCGTTTGACTAGAACAACAACTAGATCACTATATTAGTTAGAACTAACTACAAGTACTAGAGTTCTATACACAATCGAATAAGAAGCTCCATTACTTCCTTGTGGAGAAAGTTAAAGAATGGATTGAAACTAACCTTTCTATTGCCGCTACTAACTAGATTAGTTATTTATTGTTTCATTCATCCACTTTCTATTGCTTTGAGTAGATGAAAGATACAATTCCAAGTAACGAATGAGTTGTACGTCTTCCGTTTGTCTAGAACAACAACTAGATCACTAGATTAGTTAGAACTAACTACAAGTACTAGAGTTCTATACACAATCGAATTAGAAGCTCTCTTACTTCCTTATGGAGAAAGTTAAAGAATCGATTGACACTAACCTTTCTATTGCCGCTACTAACTAGATTAGTTGTTTCTTGATAAATTCCTCAACTTTCTATTGCTTTGAGTACATGAAAGATACAATCCCAAGTAAAGAATGAGTTGTATGTCTTCCGTTTGTCTAGAACAACAACTAGATCACTAGATTAGTTAGAACTAACAACAGTACTAGAGTTCTATACACAATCGAATAAGAAGCTCCGTCACTTCCTCATGGAGAAAGTTAAAGAATCGATTTAAAACTAAACTTTGTATTGCCTCTACTAACTAGATTAGTTGTTCATTGTTTCATTCATCTAATTTCTATTGCTTTGAGTAGATGAAATATACAATCCCAAGTAATGAATGAGTTGTACGTGTTCCCTTTGTCTAGAACAACAACAAGATCACTAGATTAGTTAGAACTAACTACAAGTACTAGAGTTCTATACACAATCGAATAAGAAGCTCCCTTACTTCCTTGTGGAGAAAGTTAAAGAACCGATTGAAACTAACCTTTCTATTGACGCTACTAACAAGATTATTTGTTTATTGTTTCATTAATCCACTTTCTATTGCTTTGACTATAGGAAAGATACAATCCTAAATAATGAATGAGTTGTACGTCTTCCCTTTGTCTAGAACAACAACTAGATCACTAGATTAGTTAGACCTAACTACAAGTACTAGAGTTCTATACACAATCGAATAAGAAGCTCTCTTACTTCCTTATGGAGAAAGTTAAAGAATCGATTGAAACAAACCTTTCAATTGCCGCTACTAACTAGATTAGTTGTTTATTGTTTCATTAATCCACTTTCTATTGCTTTGACTATAGGAAAGATACAATCCTAAATAATGAATGAGTTGTACGTCTTCCCTTTGTCTAGAACAACAACTAGATCACTAGATTAGTTAGACCTAACTACAAGTACTAGAGTTCTATACACAATCGAATAAGAAGCTCTCTTACTTCCTTGTGGAGAAAGTTAAAGAATCGATTGAAACAAACCTTTCAATTGCCGCTACTAACTAGATTAGTTCTTTATTGATTCATTCATCCACTTTCTATTGCTTTGAGTAGATGAAAGACACAATCCCAAGTAACGAATGAGTTGTATGTCTTCCGTTTGTCTAGAACAACAACTAGATCACTAGATTAGTTAGAAATAACTACAAGCACTAGAGTTCTATACACAATTGAATAAAAAGGTCCCTTACTTCTTATGGAGAAAGTTAAAGAATCGACTTAAACTAACCTTTCTATTGCACTTACTAACTAGATTAGTTGTGTATGGATTCAGTCATGCGAGTTCTATTGCTTTGAGTCTATGAAAGATACAATCCCAAGTAATGAATGAGATGTATGTCTTCCGTTTGACTAGAACAACACCTAGATCACTAGATTAGTTAGAACTAACTACAAGTACTAGAGTTCTGTACACAATCGATAAGAAGCTCCCTTACTTCCTTGTGGAGAAAGTTAAAGAACCGATTGAAACTAACCTTTCTATTGCCGCTACAAACTTTATTAGTTGTTTATTGTTTCATTCATCCACTTTCTATTGCTTTGAGTAGATGAAAGATACAATCCCAAGTAACGAATGAGTTGTACGTCTTCCGTTTGTCTAGAACAACAACTAGATCACTAGATTAGTTAGAAATAACTACAAGTACTAGAGTTCTATACACAATCGAATAAGAAGCGCTCTTACTTCCTTATGGAGAAAGTTAAATAATCGATCGAAACTAACCTTTCTATTGCCACTACTAACTATATTAGTTCTTTATTGATTCATTCATCTACTTTCTATTGCTTTGAGTAGATGAAAGATACAATCCCAAGTAACGAATGAGTTGTACGTCTTCCGTTTGTCTAGAACAACAACTAGATCACTAGATTAGTTAGAAATAACTACAAGTACTAGAGTTCTATACACAATCGAATAAGAAGCGCTCCTTACTTCCTTATGGAGAAAGTTAAAGAATCGATCGAAACTAACCTTTCTATTGCCGCTACTAACTACATTAGTTCTTTATTGATTCATTTATCCACTTTCTATTGCTTTGAGTAGATGAAAGACACAATCCCAAGTAACGAATGAGTTGTATGTCTTCCGTTTGTCTAGAACATCAACTAGATCACTAGATTAGTTAGAAATAACTACAAGCACTAGAGTTCTATACACAATTGAATAAGAAGGTCCCTTACTTCCTTACGGAGAAAGTTAAAGAATCGATTGAAACTAACCTTTCTGTTGCCCTAACTAACTAGATTAGTTGTTTATTGATTCAGTCATGCGATTTCTATTGCTTTGAGTCTACGAAAGATACAATCCCAAGTAACGAATGAGTTGTATGTCTTCCGTTTGACTAGAACAACAACTAGATCACTAGATTAGTTAGAACTAAGTACAAGTACTACAGTTCTATACACAATCGAATAAGAAGGTCCCTTACTTCCTTACGGAGAAAGTTAAAGAATCGATTGAAACTAACATTTCTATTGCCGTTACTAACTAGATTAGTTGTTTATTGATTCAGTCATGCGATTTCTATTGCTTTGAGTCTATGAAAGATACAATCCCATGTAATGAATGAGTTGTATGTCTTCCGTTTAACTAGAACAACAACTAGATCACTAGATTAGTTAGAACTAAGTACAAGTACTAGAGTTCTATACACAATCAAATAAGAAGCTCCCTTACTTCCTTGTGGAGAAAGTTAAAGAATCGATTGAAACAAACCTTTCTATTGCCGCTACTAACTAGATTAGTTGTTTATTGATTCATTCATCCACTTTCTATTGCTTTGAGTACATGAAAGATACAATCCCAAGTAAAGAATGAGTTGTATGTCTTCCGTTTGTCTAGAACAACAACTAGATCACTAGATTAGTTAGAACTAACAACAGTACTAGAGTTCTATACACAATCGAATAAGAAGCTCCGTCACTTCCTCATGGAGAAAGTTAAAGAATCGATTTAAAACTAAACTTTGTATTGCCTCTACTAACTAGATTAGTTGTTCATTGTTTCATTCATCTAATTTCTATTGCTTTGAGTAGATGAAATATACAATCCCAAGTAATGAATGAGTTGTACGTGTTCCCTTTGTCTAGAACAACAACAAGATCACTAGATTAGTTAGAACTAACTACAAGTACTAGAGTTCTATACACAATCGAATAAGAAGCTCCCTTACTTCCTTGTGGAGAAAGTTAAAGAACCGATTGAAACTAACCTTTCTATTGACGCTACTAACAAGATTATTTGTTTATTGTTTCATTAATCCACTTTCTATTGCTTTGACTATAGGAAAGATACAATCCTAAATAATGAATGAGTTGTACGTCTTCCCTTTGTCTAGAACAACAACTAGATCACTAGATTAGTTAGACCTAACTACAAGTACTAGAGTTCTATACACAATCGAATAAGAAGCTCTCTTACTTCCTTATGGAGAAAGTTAAAGAATCGATTGAAACAAACCTTTCAATTGCCGCTACTAACTAGATTAGTTCTTTATTGATTCATTTATCCACTTTGTATTGCTTTGAGTAGATGAAAGACACAATCCCAAGTAACAAATGAGTTGTATGTCTTCCGTTTGTCTAGAACAACAACTAGATCACTAGATTAGTTAGAAATAACTACAAGCACTTGAGTTCTATACACAATTGAATAAGAAGGTCCCTTACTTTCTTACGGAGAAAGTTAAAGAATCGACTAAAACTAACCTTTCTATTGCCCTTACTAACTAGATTAGTTGTTTATTGATTCAGTCATGCGATTTCTATTGCTTTGAGTCTATGAAAGATACAATCCCAAGTAATGAATAAGTTGTATGTCTTCCGTTTGACTAGAACAACAACTAGATCACCAGATTACTTAGAACTAACTACAAGTACTAGAGTTCTATACACAATCGAATAAGAAGCTCCATTACTTCCTTGTGGAGAAAGTTAAAGAATCGATTGAAACTAACCTTTCTATTGTCGCTACTAACTAGATTAGTTATTTATTGATTCATTCCTCCACTTTCTATTGCTTTGAGTAGATGAAAGACACAATCCCAAGTAACGAATGAGTTGTATGTCTTCCGTTTGTCTAGAACAACAACTAGATCACTAGATTAGTTAGAAATAACTACAAGCACTAGAGTTCTATACACAATTGAATAAGAAGGTCCCTTACTTCCTTATGGAGAAAGTTAAAGAATCGATTGAAACTAACCTTTCTATTGCCTTTAGTAACTAGATTAGTTGTGTATGGATTCAGTCATGCGAGTTCTATTGCTTTGAGTCTATGAAAGATACA
>JAHHQI010000153.1:0-26101 GCA_028274465.1 Plantago ovata | reverse complement strand
ACACTTTTCTCAAATGAGACCCACTCGCCTGCAGTTAGTTTGTTCTCGTTAACAAACCGTTCCCATCCATGTGTGATTTTTGCTTTTCCGTCAGATAAATATAACATCACAGGCCACTTTCCTCTGCCAATAACTCGTAAAGTCCTTATTGAGTATCTAGCCTGAAGTTCAGAAGCTGCGAATTCTGGATTTATGATCTAAGCAAACCAATTAAATAGTTATTAGTAGTTCAAAAAGTTCAAACAATAACAATAAATAATATGTAATCTGTAAACATGATGCTCATACTCACCATTTTGAATGCTCCACTCACACTTGAATTATGGAGGTACTTACAAAAGTATGGACTGTAGGTTGCATCACATGGTTCTGAGGGTGATTTTTGTTTGATATTCCTCTTCCTTTTACGTGAGGGAACACCTGCCATATACAGAATTAAGTCTGCAAACCCAACCTAACAGTGAATGCGTTGATAAGTTAGCTAACAATACCTGTAACCAGCTTTCCACATCTTAAGCAAGACTGAATTGGTCTCATCCCGACAAAAACCACACTACGGAGAGTTGATGTATCAGAAGTGCCTGATTTATGTAAACTACTTACTCCACAAACTTTCAAGCCTCGGTTTATCACCGATTCAATTGAATGAACTTGAACAGAGGCATTGTTGAAAATGGTAACAGAGAACACTGAATCAAAATTATACTCGAAATGTAGAATATAATCTAGTTTCAGAAAATAGGCATCCCTGAACTGACACCATCCATAACCGAAATAAAGATTATCACCGTTTTTCACTAACACCATGGGCCACAGCTTCTCATCGATTGTTCTTACTATCACATGACGGGGTATGGGGTTTAGGTATTGTTTAGCAAACAGCCTAGGAACTACCTGAATTACAAGAAATACAAACCAATTATTCCCACCATTACAACTACATTTCTCTTCAATTTACAAGAAACATCTAATAAAACATGCGTAGATTTTCTTACCAGAGATGTCTTACAGGGATACTTCAGTACAACGCTGAATTTAGCTGGGTCGCTCGTACCTCCTTCTGGAATCAACTTGCCGGACTCCATATTCGCTAATTTGACAGAATGTAGGGTTGAATTTGGGGATCGGATTTTGGTGGTTCCAATAGTGAATAAAAGGAAGTAGTGTGGTAGCAACTCAGTAATTGCAATTTACAGAGGTCCTAATGTATTGAATTGCAATGGTGGAATTGCATTTATCAGTAATGTATTGAATTTTTTAAATATAACATCAAAAGGCCATAATTTAAAAAACTAAACCTACTCATATTTATTTATTCCCGCATTCATTAAAAAATAAACAAATAGGGAATGGGTTGATATTAAACTCAACTATATATGTGTTTCTTAATGGGCATTACTACTGGGCATCAATTTTGCATTAATATTTGTCTTTGTGATTTATCAATGATTATATTGAATTAACGATTACGTTTTCTTATTTCGCATTACCACATATCACACCTTTATTGTTATTTCAAATATAACGAATGACCATGTCTAAAGGGAAATTAATTATAAAAATTAACAAATAGCGAGTTCCTATTAATATTTTGCCCAGGTAGTGCATGGGTTCTTAACGGGCATGAGTACCGGGGAATAATAAAACAACATTTTGTTTTTGGTAGGCTTGGTGGAGTTGTGGTGGTTGTTGGAACACCGGCTCGTCAATTGAGAAGGCGTTAGTTGTGCGATTTGGATTCATCTCCTCCGACTGGACACATGGCTTCATCTCCGATGGTGGTGGGGCAGATTAGGATACCCATGGCTCAATCTCCTCCGACGGCTCCATCTCCTCCAAACGGCATCGGAGATGGGGATGTAGTGGTGGTATCTGGGCAGAGCTTTTCGGCCATGGACGTGGGGCATGCCGGTTAATGGTGGCTCAGCTCGATCCGACAGTATACCTTCTTCTTTTACAGGATGCACCGACTAGTTTTTCTGTATTTTCCTTTTCAAGTTTTCATATCTTATAGAATGAATACTACAGTAGTATTTAAATGTGATATGAAATAAACCACTTTCACACCTGTCGCGTTTTCATCAAACCAGTTGAGGTTTTGTTGATTGTTCGTTTGAAAACATTAGATGATTCATAAAATTTTGTGTGATGCCAGAGGGCTGGGGTACGAATTACTTGTACGGGTTTAATGGTTCTGGGTTTAACATATGTAAGCAACCACTATAAATATAGATGTTAAAATGTTATTTTAAAGATTTTCATTAGTCATTAACTCACAGTATCACGTTTTTACATTGTCTGATAGTATTTTCTTCATGTCAACGGATTTAGATGATTATGCACAGGTAAAGTAGAAATGTAAAATATATTCGTAGCTAAATCATAGTAATTAGTCCCATAGTAGTTCGTAGTTGCTTATGAAATCCTATTAATTGTAACACAACATATCACGAAAGATTACAACACATTTAAATAATATATAACTAAATCAAACTTAATACCAACTTAGTGGTAGGCTTGAGGGTTTAGGGTTGAAGGCTTAGGGTTGAATGGTTAGGGTAAGTTGTTATTTGGGCAGAATTTTCAGTCTGAGGTTTGTATTTTGGCCCATTTGAATTGGCCCATGTAGAATTGGCCCATCTGGATTGAGTTGAATAAGAAAAAAACGAAATGTTGGTTTTCCAGACTTCCCAATGGGCAACGATAATTTCGGTTTTCGTGCACAAGTAACCTCTCCTTCCAGCTTTAGCTTCCTTCTGTTCTGTACTTTCTTTCTTTCACTCTTCACTCTTCCCTCAACACTTCTTCCCAAAATTCTGTAACAATGGCACATTCCGTTGGTTTCAACCCGTCCACAGGTTTCAACCCAAATACAGATGGATTGATGAATTTTTTCGATTGTTACTTCGACTTCGTTGCTATTGTCAAAGGTCCGAACCGTCAGACACTGGTTAGTATCTTCAATTTACATCTCTGTTTCTAGTTAATCGTCTTGGCTATGTTAATTCCTAGCTTCAACATTTGATGTACACTCTAACTAGGGTTTCTTAAGAAGAAATATGAACATACTCTGTTATATTCAAAGTAATATACTTTTACACATTATTTAAATTAAATGGAGTTTCAATTGCTAATTTAGCTCATATTTCATTTCCAATCTTGTACTAGACATTTACAAGCTTCTTAGAATAAGATTCCATTTTGCATGTAAATGTGCTCATAAATTTGGGGGTCATTACAAGTTTGTTCTGTTCTCCTAATGATTCTGTTTACATTTGGGGGTAATTGCAAGGAATGTTAATTATAGTATTCGTATGACAAATTGTAACTAGTAAGTAGACTTTGTCATTTGTAGGTCAGGGAAATTGTGTTCTTCTAATACAGTATTCCGGGTGAACAGTTCCAGCTCTATTAGTCAGATTGCTCTCTTATATTAAATTATGATCATTGGAACAAATTTCATAAATCTGAAAACTGTTGTTAAGTTCATTTTAATTAAGGTTAGCCATTTAACTAAATCGAGCTGACTATCAGTTTGTTTTTCGAATTGCAGCAACTTCCACCAAAATTCTCAAGAACTTTTTTAAATCCCACACCAAGGCATGTCACAATTCAAGCAAGTGATCATAGCATCTGGACTGTAGGCATGATCAATATGTATGGAACCACCCATTTCACGGCTGGTTGGAAAAGCTTCAGTCAGGCATATGGCTTGACAACGGGCGACATCATCTATGGCGCTTATGACAGAGACTCACACTTCCGCTTGAGCATGTTCCGCTTCACTGGTGACAAAATAAAAGTTGCTGCTCCAACCGATAACCCCAACTATGAGATCTTTCATCATTTACATCACGAAGGTGAAGAGTACTTATCTAGTAAAGAGCTTTCTCAGACTGTAACTGAGGGTGGGTCGGTCACAAATACTGGTACATTTCATGTTTCAGTTTTTTCGATATGATATTTTGCTAAGGGATGTTGTCATTAAATGTTAAATGTGTTCTGAGATGTTTTTAATGTTTTTGCCAAAACAAATTACTAAACTATTTGTTTTGTACCTTTACCTGAAGGTAATGCCCAATCCGATGCTCACCCGAATCCTTATATAAGAGTTCAGATGAATAGCTCAGGTTACTTACTTCCTAAATTAAATAATGTCATGCCTAATCTACTTTGATTTATTACACACAAGTTGATTGTATACATTTGTTACAGACTATCGCCGCCCAGCTCAGAATACTCCAACTGCAACCATTGAGGCATTAGATGGTTTAGAGTTGCATTTTACTCATGAACAAATGGCAGTGATTGAAGCAGCTGCAGCTTGTAACAAAGAGATAGACATACACATTGATGGTATTTTTTTGAAATTTATATGCATATTCATTAACGGTTCCAATCTGAGTTTACTCAGTTTTTTAATTAACATCCTAACTGAATTGCAGTTGTCGAGGAACCAAGTATTGATGAAAATGAATTCGTTCCAATGTTTGAGGCTGAATGTTTCCGCGTGTATGGTCCATATGTTCCACACACAGTTATCCCTATCTGCTGCTGAGCTTGCTCCCACATATAAGCTGGTAATTACTCATGCTTTTTATAACCGTACCTCAATTGGTGTTGTGCATTAACTTAACTCCCTCCAATTATTAGCTTGTATTAACGTACCTTTCATTTTCTAGATGATACCTCGTGATTTTGCCCGTTCTGAACTCACACTAGGAGTACAGACCAAGATTTTGCGCATGCATTTTACTGATGATTTCCCGATCAGCTGTGTCTGTGATCCTGGAAGTGCTTTCATTGACGACGGATGGAAGGGCTTTGCCACCCATAACAATATCACTGCCGGTGATATCATCTTCTTTGATCGGAATGTGAATGAGAAAGATGTTTGGAATGTTACTATCAGCAAGGAGACTACCACCTGAAGATTATGTTTACTAAATGTTTTGATTTCAAGAACTGCTATTTAGGAACTCATGCATCTTCATCTCATGACTGCTCTTATTCGTTTTGATGTAAACTAAAGTTGCTACTGTTGCAACTCAATATTTTTACTATTCTGTAGTTATCGACTCAATCATCATCGCAAGTTTAACTTTCGTACTCTCCAATTATCTACCTATATACATTTCTATTGTCTTAAAATTCTACATGACAAAGAGGTTGGATTTACATTCTATTATCTTCCAAGACAAACAAGCCAAACGCTCTAAAGTTCTTAATTTGCATTGTTTTCATCTTACTAGGCAGTTAATTTTCTGCTTTCAAATACAAATTCATATTACAAATTCAACAAAGTGTTACACTCAGGCCTTATACATCTCAGTGTATGTACTGTTCAGAAACTCCGAAAATTTTGACATCAACTGAACTCAGATTTTAGGCTCTCATCCAGATTTAAGTCTCTCATCCAAAATTTTTGAAATTGGTTATAAGTGATTTTTTAAAATTAAGTTCATATGTAATGGGCAAATGTGTATGTCAATACTTCCCAATGGGCAAGGCAAAATGTATTAACAAGTACAGCTAAGAAGTTGTACTAGAATCTGAAGTCCATTTCATCTACTTCTGGAAAAACCAAAACCAAATCCCAAGCCTACCTATCGACCAAAAAAAAAAATGGAGAATGAAAATACATCTAACCCTTTGAACAAATCGGCAGCCAAAAATCATCAGCCAATCGTACCTGTAGATGGATTGATGAACTTCTACAGCTTCCACAAAGACTTCGTCCAAATTGTGAGAGGGCCAAGTAGACATAGTTTGGTAATTCCTTTTCTGAATTTCTTTTACACTTCTTAACATTTAATCTTGCATTTTGTTCCCTTATATTTGATGGTTTGTGTAATTCCTGTAAAATGTTTACTTATTAAGATCTGTTGAATTATCTTATTGATACTCACATGTTTGCAAGGCATTTAAAAGGTCTATACTTGTTTGAATATTTTTTATACAATTGAAAGACTAGTTGCTATACCCTTTTTGAATGATTAGTGCATTTCAATTTAGATTCAGTACCCAACCTAAATAGCTGTATTTGTTGAAATTCTATTTTTTACAGAGAATTCCCGCTGGTTTTACCAAGGAATGCTTGACTCCTATGCCAAGGCATGTTACGATTTCAACAACTGATCATAGTCTATGGAGCCTTTCTTTGACTTGTATGGCTGGAACAGCTTATTTTACCAGGGGTTGGCAAAGGTTTAGTGATGCATATGGGTTGATATCTGGAGATATTGTTCATGCTGCCTATGACTTGGATTCCCATTTCCGTTTAAGTCTATTCAGAGCTAATGGTGACAAAGTGCCAATACCTAGACCAATGGATAACCCAGACTACCATCTCTATCACTCTTTCCAGCCCGGATATGTATCTGCTCAACTCCCTTCTGCACTTGAAGGCGCGTACATTTCCAAATGAAGTACTCAATGTTGCCTATTATTTGGTTGTTATTATTAGCCTACTAAAAGGTGTATTATTTCCATGCAGGTGATTCTCATTCTGACCCATATGAGACTGATGAAGAAGTAAACATAATTGATCAGCTAGTCAGCGATACAGAGAAACATATGAAAGAAACAGGTTAACATTTCACCTTCAATTATTTTACTAAAAATAATAGAAGCTTAGTGATACAGAGATGGAATCAATTGAGCTGCTACTGAAAGGTTTTGAATAAATGAATATCTTGTTAAACTATAGTTTATATAGCGATCATATATCTATTTAGGCATTTCATTATTCAAATGAATCTATACAAGTTGCAGTTGTGAAAGATTGTAACGATGTTGATGAGAATGAAAATGAAATCAATCCACAAGTTAATGTCACAGAGATGGAAGTTGTTGTATCAGGTTAGTTTAATGGCACACAATTGTATATATTTTTCAACTTGTTGTCTATTGTCTCTTATATACAAGTTCCCATTGTTGGATTCACAGTGGGAAAGAACACTGATTCTGGAGAACGGGAGAACACTATAACAAGTAGAAATGGGCGATCAAATGTCCTTTCCAGCTCTCTTGCAGGTCGACAAACTGAAGTTTTGCAATTTTTTTTTTCTTCCTATGTTTGCAAAATGTTGTTTGCTGATTGAAGTAATATGATACTAACCATCTAAATATTTTTCTATTTCAGAAGAAACAACTGAGACAACAACACACACTTTCACCGCAATGGATGATTCTGAGAGTAAAGCATTGTTTGGTCCATACTATCCTCACAGATGGATACCAGTCACACCTGCAGCTCTAGCTCCAAACTATAAGCTGGTATATAGCTTAATGCTACAGATTTGTTTTATCATACACTGACCAAAATTAAGATGCTCATAAACGCCCTTTTTTTTTATAGATAATCCCAGATGAGTTTGCCAGGTCGGAACTAAAGCTAGGCAAGCAACATAAGGTGCTAAGGGCCAGATTTTTTGGTACCTTTCAGGTCACATGTGTATGTGAGCATCTATTTTCTTATATTGATCAAGGCTGGGAGGAATTTGTGTATTACAATGCGATCAAAGAAGGTGATAAAGTTTACTTCGACAGCAACATCTGTGACCGTGATATCTGGAATGTTACGATCAGCAAAGCCTCTGAGTAGCAATATTCGACACCTATTATGTTTTTGGCTAACTAACTTAACTGTGTAACTAAGTTAAGTGTGACATTTATCTTTTGGTCAACCTATGGATCACTAATTTATATTTTGGATGCCTACATTAGCTAACACTTTGCATGAATTGAGATGATCCTCAATTGTTTTTCCAGCTTCACTTCAATGATGCATATACCTGTTTTCCAGTATGCAAATCTTTCATGTTAATTAGGGGACACATTTTGTAAGTAATACATATACAATCCGAAGAAAATCATTCTTAAAATGTCATTACACAGACAGAAGGATACTAGGCAGAAACAATATTCATGCACACTAAGTTTAACACAGTTGGTGTAACGAGAACTACATTATTACGGAGAGCATCCTTGTTTTGCAATCACCACCAACAGAGTTGCTATAACCACACAAGTCATTGCAACATGATCATCAAACTTTCGCTCCTTTAAGTCCACCTTTTCCTTAGGTCCATTCTTCTCATTCATAAGCTTTTCATTCTCTGCATGCAACTTCCAATTCATGTACTGAAGCTCCGCACAAGTGAAACGCAAGTCCTCATCCACATCCAAATGCTCTTCCAGCTGAGCATTTAAAACCTTATTCTCAAGTTCTAGGTCCCTCATTGCCTTACTCAGATTAGCAATCTCATTCTCAACTGCTCCGCAAGGTCCATTCCTACCTAATCCTTCTGCAGAGTTACCACGGTTCGGTGAACGGGCTGTTTTTGTATATGAAGTTGGAGTGCTAGAGCCAGATCCTTGCCCAGCCTCCCTCGCGGCACAAATTTTCTCTCGGCATTCATCATCACACACATGCCCATTAGCCCAAGTCCATAAATGTTTAGAACCTGTATGTGTTGGGATTTTGTTTTGATGGATGGCATTGTTTTGTTGGGATGGTATTGCAGTATAGTATTTTGCATGCTAGGTCAGGTTTTGTTGCAAAATATAGCTGCAATACATTGGCATTGTAGTAGTTTGGCATGTAATCTATGACTTTTATTGTTGGTTATGAAGACTCCTTTAGTTTTACTGGTTGCCTCTAATTTTATTAAATTTATTGTGTTACTTTTAGAAGTTAATGTGTTACAAGTTTGTTGCTATTTTTGCACAAGTTAATGTGTTACTATGTTGTTTCATTTTCGTTTCAAAAAATTAACCCAGATTAAATGTATTGGAATAGTAATGATTGCATATTTTTTGATTACTTACACACTCAACAGCTAGTAGACTAGCCACCATTATTCAGCCAATATGGGCAGGTGTCTTTTGATCTCCCAAGAAAACCATTAATTACCACTTATTATTCACCTTCCCATTTTCACCTTCTCCGGCCTATAAATAACCCCCCATTTTCACCTTCTCCGGCCACAACATCTTCTGCAAATCAACAAATTTTCTGGAAAAAAAAAATGTCTCAAGGAAGCCTCTCAATGTCAAGTGTCAAAAATCCACCTCCTATGAGGAACAAAGGCAAGGCTAGGGCTGCTTTCCTAGATGAAGGAGAGAACTACTCAGCTCAGTTGGCCTGGGAGATTGAAAATTGCAATAGGCTTAACATCCAAAATGGCTTGAAGTAAGTATCTGACCTAATCCCCATTTTTTTTTTAAAACATGCATCCAACTACAAATTCTTAATGTCTTTTCTTCCTTATTTGCAGGTTCTACACCTCTACTGGGATTCATCTCCCATATGCTACCCTTCTCACCAAGCTAAGGAGGCTCTATCACAAGTCATGTGAGAGGAACTGTGATAAGGAGGGCCCCTTTTGGCAAGCTGCTGATCTGTGCTCACAGTTGGCAATTGTTGCCTTTGAGCACCCTGAAATCTCTCAGCATGCAACTGATCTCAAGGTGAAGCTTATGGAGATGAAGGTTCACAAGCATGAGGAGTTCATGCTTGAGGTGTGGACTTTCATGAGCAACCTTGTCAACTGGGTGGAGCAGGGGATGCCGGCTAATGGCATGGTCTAGGCCATTAGCTTGCTTCTCTTGTGTTTTATGTTTAGTTTCAATGTTAAGTTTTAATGTTTTTAGTTTTAAGAAGCTGCTACTATCTGTACCAGCTAGATGTTTTATGACTTCTGTCTGTGTGAAGAAGTCATCTTTTGGTGAAATATTATTGAGGGAATGAAATGAAATGACTTATTTAGATTGCATGTTCATTTTTTACATTTTTCTTTACAATTTTCTTTACAGTTTATATGAAGAAGTAGATGCAATAAATAACTGAAATAATAAAAAGGAACAATAAGTAAATAAGAACCAATAGACTGAAAATAATTTTCATTAATAGCATAAGGGCATACAACACATAATAACATTTGGTCACAATTTTTTCAACTAGACAAAGCTCAAAATAGGCCCAAACTATGACCAATGTACTCAAAAGGAACAAACTGCCTACAACAATTCCGGGATTTCATCACCTTCAATGCTACAAGTCCAAACAATACAACTAACAGAGGTACTACATAACCTAGCTTCAAGTGATCTTTCCTAGCAATAACCAGTTCTGCCTCCAACCCTTTCACCCTTTCATTAGCTAACTCCAGTTTTTCCTCCACAGCAATTACCTTACCCATATCAGCTCCATGCCTATAGAAAAGCCTATCATAAGAATCATCATTTTTCTTAAGTTCCTTGTCTTTCTCAGCCACAAGCAATTCAAGTTCTGAGACCATCCTTCTCAATTCACCATTTACATTAGTGAAGTACCTCTCCTTCTGCATCAAATCAACTACAACAGCATAGTAGTGCTTGCTCAATTCCTTGTCCTTGAACAGAAAATAACCACATCCACTAGCCTGAAATTCAAATCAACAACTACTATAACTCAAAAACAGAGCAGAAGTCCCTCAACTATGGAAAACAGAGCACAACACATTCTACTATAAAAAAACAGAGCAACTACCTACAATTCTTCCCCAAAATCAACAAATCAATGAAATTGGTAGTATCTAGTTAAGGAATTTACCTCATTCTGCCGTTTACCACAACCCCAGAACCTCCGCATTGGATTCTTCAGCGTGTGCGACGTCATCAACCTCGCACGCAATCCACAGTAGCACAACGGGATCTCATCATCACTTCCCTGAGACGCGCTGGAAGAGGAATTGTTTGGGATACGGGAACCAGAGTTGCTGCTCATTTTCTCCTCTTTCCGATTTTTTACTCGATCTAGGGTTTAGGGATTCAATTTGGGAATTTAATTTTAGGATGATTTGGACTGAACATATATATACCAGCTAGTTCGTTCTCTTAATTCGCGCACTATATGTTCAGCCAAGCCTCAATTCGTGCCAACTCAGCGGCCCCATAGGCTGGAAATGGGATTTGGGGGAATACGGGACTGTATTTGTAATGTATAGAAAAAAAAGGACTAAAACCGCGGCGGACGGAGAGAAAAGGGACCAAAAGTGCAATTTTCCCACCGTTGGGACTAAATAGCTGTTTCTTTCGTCAACAAATTAGTGGGACGAAAGGGGGTTTTATTGTAATTAATCCAGGCGCAAAATTACCATTAAACCCCTTTCTATATAACCCATGTACTTATTTAAATTTTTTATTTAAATCAAATTAGTATGCTATCTTTAATCTTTAATAATATTCATTTTTTTTCTAACGGGCATTAATACCGGTCATACATTTGTTTTATTATCGTAACGGGCATTAATAATGGGCATTAGCTTAAGTTTATATAAGTTCTTATTTTCTTGTCATATTTTACGAATGGGCATTTCACATGTATCTTGTAACTATAAATTTTTCATTTTCTTTTTTTTTCATCGCCATTAGTTACGAGCATTTAATTAACAAATTGGCATGTCACATGTATATGTGACTATATGGAATGAACGCTGAATGATGCATTATAAAATGATAAACAATGATGACATTCTGAACAAAAGATATCTGATTCAGACATTAACAAATTTTTTTTGGGACTAAAACATTCAATGATGACATCATAAAATGATAAACAATGAAATACACGTAATGCCTCATTACGACAATAAAAACTTACCGATTATACTAGAATTTACATAGGATGATTGGGCATTAATAGCGGGCATGGGTCGTCGGGCATGGCTTTTTCACAAGGATTATGCACACTACGTGAAGACTTTTTCTACAACGTATACTAATTTTATCGAATCAACCATATGGCCCGTTCTTATCTTGATTAACCCCTACAACTAAAATAATAAAACATTAATCGACATGAATATACAGTGCCATATACATGTCAACAGGAAGTTATTACTTGTGAACTTGTTCGATCATTAAAGTTTCATGAACTTAATACATTACGAAAATTAAAAAAAATTAAAAAGTGACACTCAAAATACAAACTTAGAAATTCTTGCAATGAAAATACAAACTTATAAATATACAGACTTATGACACAAATAAAGTTTCAGGCTGCATGATAATCCCTAAAACCATAGCTTTGGTTCTACTTGTTCAATACTTACAGATGAGCACAAAAGGTAGTAGTAGAACCATAAACATCAGTAAGAGTCTTCGAACCAAGAGTACTAAGCACAAACATTACATTCAAAAGATAACAGAAATATAGGTTCAGGTAACAACATAAAACGTCAGACGAGTTCCTTGCACGAATGTGAGCAATTACACAGCAGATACCCTGGGAATCGGCTCTGGAGATATGTACTAGTCGCGTCCCTCAACTTCAGCTTCCCAAAGATCTGTCGGACCGGCTTGCTCGATGTACCACTGCATCTTCAGAGCTATATCGAAGAGATGAGCCGGGGTGAAACCAGGGGTCTGCGGGATATCATCAGGAATCACGTAGCCTATAGATGGTTCGGCCACCACATCCTGGGTAAACACAACAGCCAATCGGGACGAATGCTGCTCCACATTTCTCCACATGTCCTCAAAATCATTGTCATCGTTGATAACCGTCAGACCTTCAGGATAGTCAGCTCCCTGCTCGTGATACCAAAAGCGTTGTGGCCGAACACCACCAACATCAGCCACTATCTTCAGTATAGCTCCTAGCAGAGTGAGGAGATTGAAAGAATATGGAGTGCAGTTGTGGATATATCTAGTTCTCCCCCCATTGTATACCAGCCCTACATCCGGATCCTGAATCCATCTTCCACCCATCTTCACGATGATCGTTATCTTCTCATCTTCATCATTGGTACCTGTCCATTGTCAACAAACAGTAGTGAAGATAGCCTCACTGTGACATCCAGTTACTTTACAAACAAGACAAGTATTTTACAGCAATACTAACATAACCAGATCCTACACACACTTCAAGAAGTTTTATTCGCCATAAGTCTGCATTTTTTGTTTCAATCACTCATGCAACTCCATTTATAAATCTCCAAAATCTAACTATCTCCATTACATCCAACAATACACACTAATATGACAATCGCAACAGATTCAAAAAACTAGGATTATTACAGGTTCACAATCTCAACACATGAAAACAATCACAAAATTGTATACGATGGCAAAAAAAAAAAAATTCTTTACTTCGGAACAAAATCACCTTTATTAATTGCAAGTATGACTAAGTCCTACATCACCAAATGCCAAAAATAGGTGTTACACCAAATCTATAATTAACATGTAAAAGAAGCCAGCTTACGATGTTTAACCAAGAATCTTACTACATGATGAAGAATCCAAAAGCCCAAGCAGTATTGGTAAATTCTCATCTAACATGCAAGATGTATAAATACGTAACATAAAACTAACCAGGGCTCTAATTGAATCACATAAAAAAGTATGCTATATCAGTTTCGAAGACATACAAGAAAATAAAAGGAAAGATATATTAACCTTTCTTACCCCTCATGGAAGCTGTCACTCGTGGACCAGCTGATGTTTTAGTCTCCGTACCCTTTCTAGGGCAGCCTCTACCCCTTTTTGGACCAGCGATGTTCTTCTCAGTTCCCTTCCTCGGGCGTCCTCGCCCCCTTTTCTCCGAAACTCCGGAACCATCTCCCAGATTGATCACATTCGATGATCCAGTGCCTTGTGCTTCCATTTTTTTAATCCTTTACATTAGCAGTGCATCACATAAATTAGAGATTGTTCTAAACAATATAATAAAGGCAAAGGAATTATAGATTTTGTAAGACATTATAAAATCAGAAAGGTTCTTAATAAATTTAATTGTTGTCTATCAATTTGGGAATCAAAATCATAATCTAATTCTATGTGTCTTTATTGTTTTCAAATTCCCCCTCAACCTATCATCTAACAAGTTCATGATATACATGCAATTCGCATAAACAGAAACAGATCTAATTATTATTTTTTAAACTCGGTTCAAATTGTTCCCCATTTAGGAAGTCACCTACCTCATTTTTCGTTTTTGTGTACATAATTGTTGGTCTTACGCATGCAAGGAAAGATAAAGCGGAATCAACTGAAAATCCAGGCGAAAAGCACATTTTTAATCCGGCGAATCTATCTATTAGGGTTTAGAACTTCTTACCCCTACTTCACCGACACACCTTTCACAACAGTAAACCCTAAATCACACAATACAAATTGAGGGATTAGAAATTCGTACCCCTGTTTGACAGTCGCGGCATTGAACTCCCTCCGGCTTTTTCATTTTCCATACTCTTCCTCGGCCTTCCTCTCCCCCTCTTCGCACCAGATGATTCGCCTTTGTGCGTAGCCATTCTTTGTAACCCTTAAACTTGAGCTTCAACTTACTCTGGTAGAGAGAAAGCTAAAGAACCAGAGATTCTATCGATTGATTTGAGTGAGGGAGTAAGAACCAGAGAAGGGAGTAGATATGTCGGAAGATTGATTTGATTGAGGGGTAGATATGTCGGAAGGCGTGCTGAGGGAGAGTAATGGCCGTTACAAGCCTTTTATAAGCCAAAAGCTAATTTGGGTCAATGGTCACTAATTCAGTGTTTGGCCCAAAAGCTAATTGGGTCAATGGTCACTAATTCAGTATAATGGGTCAACAATTGACCCAAACATTTTTATGTCACTTACCTAATGTATTGTCACTAAAATGTCAATTACTTAACAATAGATAAGCACCGTACATTTATATTATGATTGGGCGTCAATTATAACTAATAGGCATCTTTGTCATTTAAAATATAACAAATGCGCATGTATGATATAACAATTCTAATTAATCCCCGTTTTCCAAATAAATTAAAAAATATCTATTTTCGCATGACACATGTGTAGTATAAATTTTTTTATAGTCTAAGCAACATAATCCTTAATATTTTTTTTAATGGGCATTACTACCGGGCACCAATACCCCGCCTATTAATCTTAGGTGTGCTTATTTCGCATTTTCATAATCATATTTACTAACTTTAACCACCCCAATACCCGGGTTCATTCTCATTTCAAATATAACCAATGGGCATCACATGTATGATGTCTAAATGGAAATTAATCCCCCGGTTTATACTATAAGCATCGTAATCCCTCTTTTTGTTTTTTAAATTACTAAAACCATATTAATGGGCATGTACTAAAACCGTAATCCCTCTTTTTTGTTTTTTAAAATACTAAAACCCCTTCATTTTCCCCTTCGGACATATATAAAAATTGCGTGTTCTTACCAAATCGATAATGGGTTTCTTACCGGGCATTACTACCGGACATTAATACCCGGCATACTAATCTTATGTGTGCTTATTTTGCATTATCATACATCAAAACATTTGCATTTTCATATTCATATTAGTTAACTTTTACCACCGCAACCCCCGGCTTCATTCTCATTTCAAATATAACAAATGGGCATGTCATATGTATCATGTATAAATATAAATAAATCCTCACGGATGCAAATTCGACAATTGGCATGTCACATATATAGTAAAAATGTGTTCATCTTATAAGAAGCGTAACCCCTTCATTTCCCCCTTCGGACAAATATAAAAATTACGTGTTCTTAATGGGCAATCTTACCGGGCATTAATACCCAGCATACTAATATTATGTGTGCTTATTTCGCATTATCATACATCAAAACATTTGCATTTTCATATTCATATTTAGTAACTTTAACCACCGCAATCCCCGGCTTCATTCTTATTTCAAATATAACAAATGGGCATGTCACATGTATCATGTATAAATCTAAATAAATCCTCGCGTATGCGAATTTGCTAATTGGCTTGTCACATATATAGTAAAGATGTGTTCATCTTATAAGAAGCGTAACCCCTTCATTTCCCCCTTCGCACAAATATAAAAATTACGTGTTCTTAATGGGCAATCTTACCGGGCATTACTACCGGTCATACTAAAATGGCATCAAATATAACAAATGGGTTTCCTACCGGGCATTAATACCCGTCATACTAATCTTATGTGTGCTTATTTCGCATTATCATACATCAAAACATTTGCATTTTCATATTCATATTTAGCAAGTTTAACCACCGCAATCCCCGGCTTCATTCTCATTTCAAATATAACAAATGGGCATGTCACATGTATCATGTATAAATACAAAATAAATCCTCACGTATGAGAATTCGCTAATTGGCATGTCACATATATATTAAAAATGTGTTCATCTTATAAGAAGCGTAACCCCTTCATTTTCCCTTTGGACGAATATAAAAATTACGTGTTCTTAATGGGCAATCTTACCGGGCATTGCTACCGGTCATAGTAAAATGGCATCAAATATAACCAATGGGCATGTCACATGTATTACAATCAAAATTGCTTCCCGCGATCATATTAAAAATAAACAAATCGATAATGGGTTTCTTACCGGGCATTACTACCGGCCATTAATACCCGGCATACTAATCTTATGTGTGCTTATTTCGCATTATCATACATCAACACGTTTGCATTTTCATATTCATATTTAGTAACTTTAACCACCGCAATCCCCGGCTTCATACTCATTTCACATATAACAAATGGGCATGTCACATGTATTATGTATAACTATAAATTAATCCTCGCGTATGCAAAATCGCTAATTGCCATGTCACATATATAGAAAAAATGTGTTTATCTTATAAGAAGCGTAACCCCATTCGGACAAATATAAAAATTACGTGTTCTTAATGGGCAATGTTACCGGGCATTAATACCGGTCATATTAAATTGGCGTTACAAATGTGATTTAAAAAATGATTCATTTTCCTTAGTAGCTAATTATTTTGTTGGACAAATTAAAATGAAAAACCACATTTATTCCATTTTCATGCTCCAATCTTCACAACATACTCCTATTGTTCCGTCCCAATGGGCATGCAGCACTATTGTGATGGTACATCATCATTAATTCCTATGCAGAACGGTAGCTACTAGCCTACTGCTACACTCAACCAAGCACGAAAACACAAGAAAACACAAGAAAACAGAACTCTGTTCATCCAAACATTCTCCACAATCGAAAGCTTGCAGATATGGTGCTCAACCCCGACGGAATTTGGACTCTAGGTGGAGCTCTTGATGCCAGATTCATGAAGATTGTGCACTATCCTGAAATGAAAACAATGGTGAGCGCTACAATCTGCAATAATTTTACTCAACTTCTCCATTCTTGTAGTTTCTATAATTACAGTTCGATTCGTTTGTTTTTGTAACTTACTTCAGTATAGCTTACTGTTTACTCAATTCTCAATTCTCAACTTGCAGTTTAACTTACTTCATTAATCTTGTACAATTCTAGTTATACTCGTGTTAGAAGCAATGACTCAATTCTCAACTTGCAGTTTAACTGACTTCATTAATCTTGTACAATTGTAGTTATACTCGTGTTAGATGCAATGAGTAATCATTATAGATTGCACTTTACTCAATTCTCAACTATAACATGAATTATAGCAATGTCAAGTCTCTCCTTTATGAACTGTAAGATTAATTTTAGCTTCCAGTTTCTCAACACTACATAAAGCTTCTAATTTTAGGTTCAAGTTTAGGTCACTATCAGAGCTTATCAATTTAGTTTATTAAGGATAAATTAGCCTTATACAATTATTTTAGCACTGTTCATGGGGAAAATTATATTCACTCATATAGTTCCTCTTCGCAGCGATTCCCTCAGACCTTTGTGAAGAAACACATGAAGTATTGGCCAGGAGATGTGGTTTTGAGGACTGCTGATGGAATATCATGGGAATGCAAAGTTGTTTCTGACCAAGGAGGGTTGCGACTAACTGAAGGCTGGGCAGAGTTTAGGGACTTTTATAAGTTCAAGAAGTTTGACGCCCTAATTTTCACTTACGTATCACTGACCAGCTTTATGGTTACCATATACGATGATGAAACTGAGTGTCAAAGGGTTGTCCCACAGCTCATTGAACCATTGTCAACAGATGAGGATGATTGAAATGAGGAAGATATCTGGGATGAAATGTAGAAAGAAACAAAAGAAAGACATGCACTACCTGTCAAAGTTCCAGCTTGTATGCTTTTATTACTAATATTGTTTATATGTGTTCCACTTTGTTCTTAAAGTCTCACAATTATATATCCATATAATGTAGCTAAGGCTACTGAAGAAGAAATAGACACAATGCTGCAGCTAAATGATCACACTGCTGCTGCAATTGCACTACATGACATCTCAGCTGATGAACAAAATAATGCTGCAGACTCGGACAGTAGTACTGATATTCAAGTTGAATGCTCTCAAGCTAAGGCTACAGGTATACATTTTCTTATCTACAAATTGTTTACCAGTCACCATTATTATAATTCTGTCCCTTCTTACCTATTCTTACCTAGTTTATTTTTTTATGCCTTTCCAGATAAACGCTCAAGGAAATTAGCTGAAATGAAAAAGTGGGCAAAGCATGACAAGCTAAACCTTGACAAGAAATTCAGAAAGATGCTAAGAAAGTATGGGAGTCTTCAACTGATTCTGAAGAATTGAATGCTACTCCACAAATGCAATCAAATGTTGTTAATGCATCGAATCCCAACTGTAAGTTATATCAGGTTCAACATAAACCATTTCCAATTTGCTTGTCCTCAATTCCACTTTCACCTTGCAGCTGTTTCAGGTTCAAAGCGTAAACTTGCGAGCACAGATTTTGTTGCACAGACAACATATACCACTCCAGAGATCGGACAGTCATCTCAATCAGCACAGTTACTTAGTCCTGCCCTTGGATGTACATATTACTGCCTACTCTCACATAACTTTATATTATGTTTCAATGGATAAGTCGGCTTATATTCAAATTTATTCTTTTGTGTGCTAGCTGAATTAACAAGAGCAATACTCGATGCATCATGCCGGCTAAACCGTCAACACAATACCCCGACTTCTGCTGCTTCCAACAAAGGTATATGAAACCATCACGAAAATTCATGTTACATGCATTTTTTTATAAGTTGTTGTGAGTATATTAAAGTTTTGTTTCAAATAGGGAAAAATGTCTACCGTGAACAATCCAGCCACAATAAATGTGAACGCTCTGACTGTGAAGTTGCACGATATCGTAATGATCCTTACATCTTGGTGTTGTTGAAAGATGAAGACTTCATAAGTGGCATGAAAGTGGTATGCACTCTAATATACCTCTTCTCTCATGTACTATATCCTTTCATTAACCTTTACTAAACATGACACCGACTTATTACTTTACAGGCTCTCCCTATAAAGTGGGCTAGAGCTAACCTCTGTCCTGGAGTTAATTTCCGTATCTTAAGAATGAAGGGAAAGAGAGGCTTTTGGAAGGTTCAGTGCAGGCTCAATTCCAAAACTGCACATATGAGTAAGGGTTGGCGCAAATTTGCTAAGGATAACAATCTGCATCCCAATGATGTTTGTTCCATTAATGTGCATCCAATGGACTCCTCTACCTGGTGGATTGGAACTTACAAAAAGGAATCATGCAGCAAGTAATCTGCCTAAAGTGTCTTATACATTTTGTTAGTAGCAGCAACATGTTTTTGGCTACTCTTTTGATCAACAAAACTTTTGTTGCAGTCCATCTCTCATATGACTAATTTCTGGATATCACTTTAAGCTGTTGTCTGTTTTTATTACCTAGCTATTGTATCAGAACTTATAAGGTAGCTAAATCACAGCTTATAAGTTAGATACCTCCTTCACTCTCTCTTTAAGGAAATATATTTATATTTTCCTCAAGTGTGTTTGTATTCTTTCTTGGTTCCTTACATCAATTGCACCAACTACCTGTTTTATACAGCTTCAACAAATCTGGAAACTTTATAAACAAGTCTTTCAAGATAGCATTACTTCATTTAGCAGACACTACTTCAAAAAAAACATTGATATTAAGTTCAATAGTATTTCCATCAACACATCACATAGAACAACTTAACCTGCATGATCATAAAGTACACGTACAAATTCCTCATACATTACTCTTCCTACTGAAACAACAAAATATTTTCCAGTTCAACTGCCTAACATAGACTAAACCACAGAAAGCTGCCAAAAGCCACGCTAGCAACATCACCATAACCCTCCTTTCACATGAGTCAATTGCCATTCACAAGCACAGTCAGTCTGAACAAAGATACATGAATCGCCTTGTTCAACATTGTTTGCCTTCACAAACAGATCCCATCCAAATGATAGAACCGCCCTTCGTGGCCCCAGAATGCAACCAGTTTGAAATCTTCGCCCATCACTCAGAATCAAAGTTACATCATTCATCCCTTTGCTCAAATTACTTTCAGCAAAGTCCATTGGTATTACCTGATGCCCAAACAAGCACAGAAAAAAGATTGAATAACAACCATTCGTTTACATTATGTGTAATACTAAAATTTACAATAAAGGCTTACCACACTCAGCTTTCTATCACCACTT
This sequence comes from Plantago ovata, assembly GCA_028274465.1. NCBI lineage: Eukaryota > Viridiplantae > Streptophyta > Magnoliopsida > Lamiales > Plantaginaceae > Plantago > Plantago ovata. The sequence goes on along the minus strand of JAHHQI010000153.1, from coordinate 5,682 downwards.
ATATCAGGGATATGAACCATGCAATGAGATATCTTTCCATAGCTTATGTTCTGTTTTGGTTTCCCACCCATAACAAATCCTGTCCCATAAGCTACGATAAAATTATATTAATAAAATTAACCCTTCAATTCAACACAAGAACAATATACATTAAAATAGATGCTTCAAAAAAAAATCACCTGCAGCATAAGCATCCATTGTAATTACTGCCGGTACAAGAGTGCAGATTCTAGCATGTGGAACTACACACAGTCAATTCGAATTGATTCAGATGAACATTTTTTTCACATTTCTTTGATTTCAATTAAAGCCAAACTTCTGATAAATAATATACCTTGCCTCACGATTATAGTACCCTCCTTCAAAGGAGAATCTTTCTCTTGTTGATTTTGGCAACGCAAAATGCAATCAGTTCTTGCTGTATTAGAAACCACATCAACTTCCTTTCCTTTAGTTTCACTTATGAGTTTCTGCTTCTTAACTGTAAGTGTATCACTGTATTAATCTCATAATATTTAAGACATAAGCATTATAAATTCAATTCTGATTTACCTTTCCTCTGCTTCCCATTAAGCAAACCAGATTTTCCAAATCCTGGTTCCCGGAATTTGCGTAGCTGAACTCCATCTTCCCCGAACATAGTTACAAGAAATCTGATGCCACCATCATACTTGAACGAAATTATGTCAAATTTCTTCAAGCCATAAGCATTGCGTACTTCTGGCCATCCATTGCAGAAATAGATTAATCCATCCTCATTCACCAAACTCACATTCCATGTCTTACCATCATCTGTAACCCAAATAACTTTGGCTGGAGTTGGTCCAAATCCCTCCCGAACAAACCGTTCAGGTATCAACTTCAAAAAAAAAAATCAAATTATAACGGATGGAATATATCATTATGCACATTCTTCAAATTAAGATAAGTAGCAACAAAACACCAACACTCACCAGCTTTCTATCTTCTGGAGTACGAAGCAACTTGCAAAACTGATTGCAATTTGGATTCCGAAGATCCATTCCAGCCATTGCAGTTACAAGCAAACGTGAGAAAATGAAAATGGTAGGGAAGTCAGCTTGAAGTTTCTTTACAAAAATCTAAGAGAAGGGAAATGTGAGGGAATTGTTGTTTCAAAGATTTTTGGTAAGGAACGAATCCCAAGACTATCATTCAGATAGTACAATGCCCCATGGACCATGCCCATTAGACAGTTTGCAAGTTTGTTTCGTTTTTTCAAAAATTTGGTTGTCGAAATTGTTTTAATTTATATAATTTTGGAAAGTTCATATATGAAAATTTCATATCTCTCAAATGTATTTTAGCTGGGAGAGAAGTAAGAACCATTTCTCTTCTAATCTAGCTTTAATGTTTTTCCAAAACTTAAGTGAGTTGCCTGTAACTCCAAACATGACATATATTTGAAACAGATATTGCAAAATTAACTTGTGATGATGCTCTTGTCAAACAGCTTCAAAATAATTCAACCATCTAGATACAATAATTCATTCATCAACATACCAAGTTGTAGTACTGATGAGTAACTGATCAACTTACTACATCACAAAACACAAAAGGAGACTCAGTCATCACATTAAACAAAAAAGCTCATTCTAATACATAATACTATACTAATTCCCAGGAAGCATTGAGATTGCCTCATGCAACAAAGTTGCCATATGAGACATGTAGTGCCCTCCAACATCACCATCCCAAGGCGAAGGATCCATTTCCTTACCGAACACCAGACAATCTATAGCATAACAGACAACTGGACCACAATCCAAAGTCCCTCTTCCTTGGGCTGGCATTTTATTGCTTCTAACAATAGTAGGCTCCTCATATATTACTCTGTCTGCATAGAATCATTATATCATGTATTAGTTGTAGCCTTAAGCATTCACAATTATTTAATACAATTTTAATTGCAATCTCACATACTCTAGAGTAATAGTAGTATTCAAGTGCTCATTTAAAAATACTGAATTACCAGAGTTGCAGCTGCCTTGAAGTGTCTATCCTCCTCAATTGGACAGTGAATGGAGTTGTAGAAGGTCCAAATGTTCTGACTACGAATGTAATGCAGTAGAGTCCAGTGATCGCCCATGTACTTCAAAGGGCACAACGATCCAGTCGTATTGATGGGTATAATCCAGTTCTCATATGTAACTGCTTCAGGTAGCTTTTATCAACATGCCTTATAGCTGCATCCTCACAAGACTTCTCGTTGTAAAAGCGGGCCACATACAACTGTTGATTCAAAATATGGTACAAGAGTCACTCTTACGGTTAATCAATGAAACTAGTGTAAAGTTCTTATATATTGTATTATTAAGTGCAACTTACCCAGCATGCGCTTGTAAAGAAATATGGTTTCTGTGTTGAGCTCACACGAGTCTCCTTACGATCTCTATTTCCAAAGTGCTTTGTGATTGTAAACAATGCCCAGCAATCCATGATCTGAATACCAATACACAGAATATAACAGACTGCTTTGTATTATTACCTATACATTAGACAATGAAAACATACCAATTCATTGTAACGCTCATGATACAATATTGTCTTCATATCTTCCAATGTTATGAAAGCATCCATTATTGAAGTACTCATTGTGAGTACGGTATGGCTGCATGCAAAAAATATGACGGTCAAATAATTATTCCCATAAAAAACAAAACAATACAAACTTAACTAAGTATGAAACCTATTTACCCAGGCAAATGGTTTCTGCACATCTCAACCATCCAGTTAATCACATTAGGACTGCAAATCCTGATAGCATCAAATTCTTTCCGAACCAAGAACTCTTTTATCACTTCAACTTTCACTTTCTTAGCCTCACAATCAACAACATCAGCTTTAGAGGTTATCAAACACTTCACTCTTCGTCGTGCAATGCTGTCTTTTCGCTTTTCATTGGAGCTTTCCTCGCTCACAGGTGAACCACTCACCATCACTTTCCCACTTGAATCCGCACTGGTCTGACCCACCCTCATCTCATTAGACACGGGCGTTTGATAATTTGAATTTATACCATCTGAGGCTCCAATCTTGGTGCATGGTTTCATCGCTGATTTTGGTAGAGCAACATTCTGAAAGGATACCTGCTTATCTTTCTTTTCTACTGAGACATGTCTCCCAACTGATGGAGGTGTAACACAAGAGAACAAGTTTGCGGGCTTCACTAGAGTATACTTCAAACTCCCTGGACCAAATGCACAAGTATTTTGTACTGGTGTCACTCCAGCAGGGGAAGCGCTGTATGGTACAATGGTTGTTGTCTTTGACATCAACTTCTCGGATGCAGATGTAGGTGTAGCCGAATACTGCACAAGACCCCCTCAAATGGATGCACCAATTTCAACCTGTCCCTCGTCATTCTCCATGTCTGCACTCTCAGGCGGAACTAGGCAGTCAATAACCTGTTGACACCTTGCCTTCTCAGCTGTCCTAATTTCCAATTTAGCTTTAAGTTCACCTACTATTTTCTTCAAGTGTGTCTCTCTATTATTCAGTGCTCCACATTGAGATATCACTCCCTCCTTTGTTGCTATTTCAGATTCAAGTTTTCGTTGAAGCTCAGCCTTTTCGACTTCCAGCTTGCGCTTTTCCTCGACCACTATCTTTAACTTCTCACTGTAAGCCAAACTATTAGTAGCAGCTTCAAAAAAATTGGCTGATGCACGACTTAACTCATCTTGCAACTTCGCTACACGAATATCACATTCACTTCGCACGTGTCTTATTTCAGATCTCTGGCTCCTCAACAGTTCATTCATATTTGATTCCTTCGCTCTTAACACAGATTGTAAGTGCATAACATTCTGTGAAAGCTGATTAACTTGAAGTTGTAACTGAACCACACGAGGATCTCCATCAATGACACCACCACTGTCTTTACATGTTACATTCCCACTAGCCAACAATCCCTTATCATTTCCACCCTGACAATTCTCTGCACCATCCCATAAACTATCCCAGAGTTCTGCTTGACTCGCATCATCACCACTCTCAAATATAGCTACCACTTACAATATCACTTGCACTTCCATCAGAGTATTGTAATTTGTAGGAAATACAATATTGTCATAATAGTTGTAATCATTACTCATACCATCACCAGGTCCCAATATATTTGCATACACATCCGTCACAGTTATTGGCTGCAAGTTATTGTACATTTCAACTCCAGTTTCTCCAGTCCAAATTACCAGAATTACTTGGACCAGCAACATCTGCCTAATGCGTGGTTTACGTGGAGCAACACAACAAGTGGATAGTCATTATCAAGGTATTCTCTTCCCTCCTAGTGGCCAACAAGTTGTTTTCATTCACTCCCTGCAATTTTGGAATAATATTGGAATTATTAAATATCTCTACAACATAAAATAAAATTTGCGGACTTTTAGCCATTAAACATACCAAACGAGGATGAAGTCTGAGAAGATCCAAGTCCTCAAAAGCATCAATTGAGCGACCATTTACGAAAACGAGGAAAATTGCTTCACTTGTGTCTGAGGTTTTATGATTGGACATATCTCACACAACCAGAACTGTAAAGTTATTGGAAAACAAATACAATCAAACAACTTCAAATTAAATTTAAAAAACAGAAGTACATACTAGGCATAATTTTAAAACTAACCATAAGTAGTATAGAGCATCCACCAACTTTCATGTTCTGTGTTTTTCCAGTTGCCGCAACAGAGATTTCAGCATAAATGATGACCAGTCGTATAACATCATATTAGGTAAATCGTCACAGAATTTGACCATATAATAACCAATCGAATTATTCTGATTTGGTAAGAATAATATGGTGAGCAGATAGACGTGAACAAGCCGTGCTACATCTTCAACTACATGAGGCTCAGCAGGATCTTCCAAAACTTTTATCAGCAACATGTCTGAAGCCATCTTCTTTGTTATCATAAATGGGATTCGTCTGTTAGGCCAACATCTCTTAACAAATCCATATTCCTTTGCAGTACGACCAGGCTTCATTTCTATTGCACCAGCTCTAACACCAAAAATAAGTTCAAAGTGCTCGCTCTTCGGACAATACACCTTCTTACCTAACCTAAAACCCCTCTCCCCAGTTAACTTGTTCACCGTAAAGTGACTCACAAGTTTTGCTAGTTGGGCATTGCACTTCTTGTACCTATTATACTCTGCCATATCCATTGAAAGGGCAGCTTCAATAAAATACCAGAAAGGAGTTCTCTTCAACACCTCCAAATGGTGTTCATTAAGATTAAACCGTTTCAGATCTTTAATTGTTGTCTGCAATATGCAACGATAGCTTGGATTCCCTGTCCATATGCACATGTTGTTCATTTATCCCGAAAATTTCATATATACTTACTTATATCCGCATTATAAGGTTTAATATTATACCTGTCTTCACAGGTTTTGATGTCCTTCACCCCTTCTCACACGATATTTCTTAGGACGTCCTTCTACATCTATCTTCCTTGCACAAGCACCTACATTGATAGTATACTTCATTAGTACTAATATAACAGGTCTTCTATAATCAAAATCATGAACACACACCTCTGAACACTTTTGGCTTCAACTCTATCTTTTCTTTTCCAGAAACCGGGCTGATGAACTGGCACTGTTGGTAGGTGAATCATCTACTTTGTATTCAAATTATTTAAAGAAAGAACATATTTC
>JAHHQI010000151.1:0-25000 GCA_028274465.1 Plantago ovata | reverse complement strand
TGGTAGGCTCTCATGTTTGTGTTAAAATCTTGAATGCCACTTGATTTGCCATCTTTTAGAACCAAATAATAATCCACTTTATCTTGCTCTCGTAGCCACTAGCTGAGGTTAGGGTTCTTTACCCAAATAATAATCCACTTTATCTTGCTCTAGCCCTAGTTTTCCGTATTAGTGTTTAATTTTTTGTTTGAATTAATTTCAACATGGAACACTAATAGAGTTTGCGATACTAGGTGCATAGGAGATGGAATGATAGACAAGAGCGAACCCCACCTTAAAATTGATTGTGTGAATTGCAAAAATAACCCCAGCTCATCGTTATTCCTCCGAATTTTTTCTTCTCTAATCTTGAATTTCAGTCCATGTAGCTTCAATGGAAGCTCCATTTCCGAGGTTACATAGATGCTCAAGCAATAACTTTTAGCAGTATGGTTTTTTGTTCACTGCGATACCTCAAGCTACTTCAAGAAAACGTTTCCTTACTTTTTATGTTGTTATAAGAGTAAAAGGGGTTTTTCTATGAAAAAACCAAATCTTTCTATTAAAAAACCAATCATCAAAAGTAGCCAAAGCTCACTACATCATACTTCAAGAGCTCTAACCAACACAGAAAGCAAAAATACACAGGTAGCAGAAAGCAAAAATACACAGGTAGCTACCCAGGTTCTGCATACTCGAAAGGTAGGGCGGTAAATCCCATACAATCCGATGCATATCATACCATAATCTACTACAAGCCAACTGGTTTGCCTCTTCGACCCACATGTACCACCTTGTAATCCAAGAACTCCGAGAGCTAGTTTGCATAGAGCAGAGTACAAGCCTCCATTGACCGCAAGAGATGTCTGATCTTTTGCTTAGGCCTTCCTGCAGTGCATCTCCCACTAGAATTACAGAATACACACTGATGGTCCATATCCTTGGCTAATTAAACAGCCGTCAACACATCAAGTGTTGAATTCAATTCCTTACGAATCCAGGCAGGGATCAGGCCAGTATTATCACGCAGGAAAGCTGCAATACCTCCCAGATTCCCTTTTTAGGCACGGCCACATTGAAGTTTACTTGACCCTTCCCAAAGGTGGAGGAATCCAAGGACATTGAACAGTGAACTGACTATCAGATTTACTCCCCACAGGCTTGTACATATTGGACTGAAAAATTTCAACATAATGCACAGCAAAGTTCAGTATTCAAAGTCACAAATATTTCAAAGGATCGTCCGAGTTCACTCCGTTTATCCAATCCCATCAGAATTGTCATCAAAACATATCATTCCAACAAGTGTAACAATGTTTCAGCATCACAGTCACATGAAACACTGATTATCAACCGCAATGTGACAACGGTTCAGTCCACCAGCAGTGGGTAGAGAGTTCCTCATATGTAGGAAACAGAGAAACGAGAATTCCTCCATCCCGCAAAACATGAATTAAAATGTAAAATTTGTAAGATGGAAGAATTAAGAAACAATTAAAACAAACAATTCAGAACAATTTGGTATAATAAGTCAATAACACAAAGAAAATGAGAAGAAAAAAACATATTTCATTTCATAATGTCATGTTTAATCTGCCAAAATACATAAGAGCATTAACTGATGGTATTATTTAAACAAACTGTCCAAAACTAATCTTTACATTAAACAGCAGAGCAGACTGGCGTGGACAAAGGGAGCAGTATGTCATGGGAAAAAAATATACTACTTCACAAGATAAATAATTCCATCAGAAAAAAGGATAGTAGTACATCAAAGAAATCAGACGACCGTCGTGAGATGTATCCAAATTCATCATATGGCAGAACATTTCAACATGAAATGAACAATCGAACAGAGAGGCAAGGAACACTACAACACAAAATAGGAGGAATATACTAAACATAGAAGGCCTTCCCCAAAGTGACTTTAAGAAGGCTCTCTGGCACATCTATCTAGTATATTAACTATTCCATCAGGTTAATCCATCTATTCCACCAAGTAGTAATCACAAAATTAAAAAACGGAAAACTATTTGACCGTGGTCTATGAATACGAAGAATACGAATAAGTTGTAGACCATATGGTTCAAAATGAGCCACTTTACATCACAAAAAATGTAAAGTGGCTAATTTTGAACCACATAGTCAACAAATTATACCTAGACCATAGTTTAGGGAATAATTTTCCATTAAAAACTTTGTAACAACTTGAGCTACATTTAAGTTTAACTACTACAGTTCTTTTGTGGAACAGATGTAAGGAATGAATGACAAGTTATGGTGCTCAACTGTAAAGTCAGGATTATTCAAATTGGGCACCAAGAACTCCTTATGCTGGTTTTTTCTAAGTTCAAACTGACAAGGCAATTTTTGGATCTTCATCAAGTTTTGAAGAGTTTGAAACAATATTTTCCTCTTCCAAGGCTTGAAACCTTACATTGACCACACTGCCTCACTCAGACTCACGGAGTCCCAGGGCATCCAAACGAAGTGAGGGTACAACCATGTTTATATGCATTAGTGGGTTATGACCACTAAACATGGTCCAAGTCCCCAAACCATAGTCATGACCAACAAATTTGATGCTAGGAGTTAGATAACATGGTCTAACACCTCACTATTCACAGTGGGTCCCACTGTGGGCACTAACCCACTATGGAACCCACTGCTACAGTGAGGTGCAAGAACATGAGCTCTTACACCTAGCATCTATGAAATACTCACAACACCAGATTTCACATTTGGTTCAGTACTTTGGCAATCTTACTTCCTACCATTAATGCATCAACTTAAAATAACAAACACCAAGCTAAGCAAAGGTTAAAGTCATGCTTCCCAAATAGTCCATTGATGCCCCACGCCAAAGTGATGGTGAATGGTAATGACCTTATAAAAGTCCAATACTATCCTAAAAATAGGACACTTATCTAGATAAATCCACACGGGCATGAGTCATGCCTTTGTGGATTTATTTTGAGATATATACTATTTTTAGGATTAGCATGCATGATTGATGAATCCTTAATCTACTTTTAACAGTTCACAAAAATTAACACTGATCACAAATCAGGGCTATTTATCATCTACTTGCATCAGCACTTTTTAAAAGTTAGAATCTTAGATAATCCGCATTGAGCTAAAACATTCAAACAAGCCGCAAAAGAAATTGAACATCTTTTTCAACATAATTACAACTTTGTTAGAGAAGATCTTGGTAACATAGATCAAATGAACAAAATTGTAATCGAGGTATCATTTAATAGATATATGTGATACTAAGACCATCTCCAACAGAGTTGTATCTATATTGAATTTAGATGCCCATAGCAGACCATCAAGAAATAAATGGATCTCACTTTAGGTATAACAGACGAACTGATAAATATGTATTTGAGAACCACATCAGGTTAATTAAAGAATTACATAATGTAAGAACAGACGGTAACATAATTTGGAGGCATGCGTAACCTAAATTTGTAGCAATCAAATTTAGGCTTTAAACACCACCTTATCTTAATGTTAGGAGAGGCCATCATGAATAGCAGAGAAAGACATCCAAAGCTATATTTCAAGAAAAAGCCAACTCCTTTCATTCAACTTTTTGTTAAAACTTAAAACTCAGCAAAAGTGAGTAACAAATAAACAATTCAACACTTCGTAATAGGTACACAGATCAACAAAATCAAAGAGCAAATGCTGACTGATCCATACAAGAATTAGACAAAATAAAAATCAAATCTTTTTCAAAGAAGAAATGGATGAGAGGTGGTAGCTCATATTCTATGGGTGTAAAGAGTCTGTCATGCCGTGGCTACAGCATTCAGTACGAGGAATTTTTATAATCACCGCTACCCAACTCATCAAAAACAAGATCGGAGCCAAAGAATAAAAGAAAGAGCACAACTTGAGATCCAGTCTACAAATAACTCATAGAGATTTGAAAAGAAAATGACAAACCCAGGTGGGTTGAACTTGAAGCAGTGGGAGAGAAACGAGCTGGTCACCTGGTGTTGTGGTGTACTGAAATAAGCGGCGATCTGCGGCTTATATAGATCCCTGAAATGAATTGTGGAGGCGCTTCTCAAAACCCTAGCGGGCTCTCAGTTGACCAGTTTTATTTTATAGACCAAATTGCTCCCCAGTCTTGCCCCATATTATATCACATTTTATTTTATTATTACGAAAACTACCTCTAAAAACCTATTATTATTATTATTATAAAAATACATAATTATATTTAAATTTTAGACCGACCCTACTAGAGACCAAATTTTCATCCTAATCCATTTATCCCAAACAAAGCCAGTCTCAAAATAGAAACATCCAAACAAGACCTTAACCTCTTTCCTTTTTCTTTTTTTATTTTTTCTTTTTTCTGTTTTTCATTTTCCGTTTACCTTTGCTTTATTTTTTATAAAGAAAACATAAATAATAAAATTTAAAAAAATATGGAATTGATATACAGTTCCGATCGGAGCTTCACTGTTCATCTTCTTCACTCTTTTCTTTTTTTGGTCGAACTACATGGTGGCGAACAACTTACTATCAAGTGACTCAATATTGAAGACTTTGTGCCTTCTTTTAGTGGACGGCCTGAGTTAGTCGGACCACGGTAGGTGTCGGCCAACCTTAGTTCGTTTAAGAGCATACTCAAATTCTTAGAACACATTTTGACACCATCAATACTAATAAAGAAAAAAACTCTGGCTACTTATTTTACCTGTACATTAATTTATTATAATGTGTGGATGATATAGACATTCTTATTCTTTTAAGAAAAAAGTTATAACAACTTAACTTATCAAACTTATCACTTAATGTAAGGAGAAGTTGGATTGTGAATGTCTTCAACAACTTATAAGATGACAGATTATGTTAAACTAAGATGGAGAAGTAGAAACTTGAGAAGTTTAGTTGGACCTTGACAAGCAACTTTTAAGTTAATTTGGTATTAAAATTTCTAGTTTAATTAAAAACACTACTTTTGAAACGTTATTTCCAACTTTATGTTATTTGTGTTCTTACCCACCAAAAAATTCTCTAATGAGTAAACTTTACCATTTGTCATTAAATATATCATTGTTCATGAAATGTGAATGTGGTTAATTCATTTTATCATTACTCATGTCATAATAATTGCATCATACTGATATGTTGCATTCATGAATCAATGGCATCCTGTACAATGTATATTGGCTAGCTACGTCCATTTTAGATACTATATCTTGGTATATATTATATGTCCATATTAGTTGTGATTTGATTGTAAAAGTCACCACAGCGCGATATGCATTCTCAACTAGAATTCTTAATTTTCACTAAATTCGTCGGAAGCAGTCCGCGTGGTGCACTCACCGTGAACAACAAAATATACGTAAATTGTGTAGTACACTAGTCTTTTAATTTTTTTAATGAACATCGTTACATGTCTGATTTACGTCAAAATCTCATATAATTCTGATCTTTCGATTGAGAGTGCATCTCGCATAAAGTACATGAAATCATATTTTAATAAATTGAGATAATAATGTACATATTGTATAAAATATATGAGGCACGAAAGTGACCTCTCTTGATGTGAATAATGTATTTGGTGCCATTTATTAGCATGCAATGCATTTTGCGTTTCTATGCAGCTAATCTATATGGTATATCATATGGCAATTGTTGGTTTATGTCACATTTTGTGTGTGTGACATTATTCGCTTGATTGTGGTGTAGGAATGTGTATATTTTGGTAAGTGGAATTACATACTGGAAATGTAATGGTGATAAATGACATGTAGCGGTACATTCACCACATGATATGGAAATAAATTTGTACTAAATTACGAGAACTATATGTGTGTTACATCCTATATATCTAGTTGAACTCAAATAACCTAACATACGCTTTTTTCGAGATGAGTCACAATGTTACATTCCAACACCTCATAGCTCGAGAGAATATGGCGCCGATTGGGGCAAATAGAGTTGTCGAAAGTTACAAACATGATCAACACAATTTTCCACTGTCAAAGTTGCCGCCCCCACCGTGTTCACGAAAAAGGAACACGATAGCTCCCGTTCATGACTTGCAAATTCCTCTCCCGCCATGCACTTTTGGACCACCAATCACAGATGCATCACAAAAAGGTACAAGAAGGACAAATGATCCTTTTCAAATTGCAATGAAACGGGTTACGAAGAGCAGCAGGAGAGAAAGACTGAATCAATGGTTTGAGTCGAATATGAACATGTCAAGACTCCAATGCAAGCAACCATCTAGTGTTGTAGAAAGTATAGTGAAAATATCATGCAATTCAAATCCTCTATCACATGGCAACTCCTGACACGACGGCTAGGTTCGATATAAGACTCCAATGGAAGCGATGAGACATTAAAACTAGTCTATTTTATTACTTGTTTAGCGGATTTGTAATTATTATAGTTAACAATAATCATATAATTAATATGACATGGTGACATCTTGTAGTATTGAGTTAAAAGAGGCGATTATGTCTTTAACCCCTATCACATTTTATTTTATACAATCCCTTTACATAAAAATTCAGAACACATGAATACGAATACATAATATACAAAAATCACAAACCTCTTGTACACCCCCCCCCCCCCACCAAACAACCACGCGCGCGTGCGCACACATGACTATTTTATATCCACGTCGCACTCCGACGTATGTACCAACACCTCAATACCCAACTTACGAGCATTCACAACCCCCAACAGCTAGTTCATCACGACTACCACCATCAAGTGTAAAATATATATTATTGGAACTTTAGCCAAATTATGGTTGGTTTATCCATGACTCTGCACTTTAACCATGAGAGGCCTAACACGTGGAAATTGAGTTTTCTTAACGTGAATAGTCCCTACTAAAATAGTAGACGTCAACCGAATATTTGTTACTAAAATCCTTGGCGAAAGAGTAATTAATGTTCGAAATGTGCTATTATGGAAGACTAAAAGTTGAAACGAGCTAAAATTAAGAAGAAAATAGCAAAATTTTAAATAATACTTAGATTATTGGGTTTTGGAAGATCAAGATTAGGTGTTATCCAGGTTGGGTGTAGGGCCAGCTCGGGCCGTTTAAAATGAGACCGAACCTGCACATGTCCATTTAAACCTATCGGGTTATATGGGCCATGTATATCATGGTCCAACCCGAGACCACATAAGCCAATTTACCATAGGGCGTTTGAAGGTTGATGATGTAGTTGGCTAAATCTTTTGATATTTCCATATTGATATAATTAACAATTTGTAGAATAGTCGAACTGAAATTTATGCAAGCTGCCAGAGATCGAGTTTGATAATTTTTTGAACACACGAGTCGAGTTAAATTTGAGCTTTATGTAAGATATTCAATACCCGCATCCCTTGACACAGTCAATTGTGTCAAGACTTCCAACATCAGAGTTTGATGTCTTATCTTTCCTTAAGTTCTGTCACCCCATACGAAAGTTTAACTCCCTCTGTAACGAATGTGTGTTGACCTCCAGTTCCCATACTGTGGATGGTATATTCAGTACACGGAGTACTCGCTCCCCCGAATTTATTTGTAAAATCTGTGAAGGCTTGTGGAACTGATGCTCTCTCCTGACTACTAGATATCAATGTACCACCAGCACCATCAACCCATTGACGAACACAATTTTGAGATCCTCCGGATTGATCTCGTTTTTATCATTACTAGTGTAATAAAATATGGTTAGAATACCCCTAGGGTTGAGCAGCGGAATTTCAATATTTTTTTTAACATGTATACTAATTGATTATCCATACCATGTATATTGAAATCACATTAGAGTTAGTATACTTACAATCGTTCCAAAGCAAGAACAGTAACTTATTTATCAGATGGATCCTAATCAATAAAATCCACGTAGTAATCAGGAAAATCTTCTCCTTCGGTGAAGTCGATGATGTATAATTCTTCTTCAGAATTTCCTGCAAAACAATGATTATTTTCCAGCTTTGATTATCCTCATCCTTGGTACCCACGAGCAAAAAGGCCTATGAGAATGCTAGGAATTCTCGGATCGAATCCCTCGGGAAAAGTATGGTGGTCGGCGGCGGTTTGGATGAGGGAGGGAGCAAAATTTTCTTTTCATGTCTAACAGATAATAGAATGATTAGAAATCAGAATAAATTAATTAGTCTCTAACCCCCTCTATTTATACTATCAGATAGAAGACTCTAGATAATAATAGAACTTTAATTCCTGAAAAGAATAAAAACTCCAATTCTTATTGCACAAGTAAACATGATATTTAGATTCATCCTAATCTCAATTTAGGAAAAACTTGCCCCTCAGGTTTAATTAGGAAAAGAGTTCAAAACTCCTTCCCCTAACACACCATGCGACCGACGCCTTGTGAGGGAAGTGGGCCCAGGCTTAGTCCTGGACCCACATGCATGTAGGGAGAATGTATTTGGTGCCATTTATTAACATGCAATGCATTTTGCGTTTCTATGCAGCTAATCTATATGGTATATCATATGACAATTGTTGATTTATGTCACATTTTGTGTGTGTGACATGATTTGTTTGATGTGGTGTAGGAATGTGATATATTTTGGTACGTGGAATTACATACCGGAAATGTAATGGTGGTAAATGACATGTAGCGGTACATTCACCACATGATATGGGAATAAATTTGTACTAAATTCCGAAAACTATATGTGTGTTACTTCTTATATATCTAGTTGAACTCAAATAACCTAACGTACGTTTTTCAAGATGAGTCACAACGTTACATTCCAAAACCTCATAGCTCGAGAGAATAAGGCGCCGATTGGGGGCACTAGAGTTGTCGAAAGTCACAAACATGATCAACACAATTATTCACTGTCAAAGTTGCCGCCCCCACCGTGTTCACGGAAAAGGAACACGATAGCTCCCGTTCATGACTTGCAAATTCCTCTCCCTCCATGCACTTTTGGACCACCAACCACAGATGCATCACAAAAAGGTACAAGAAGGACAAATGATCCTTTTCAAATTGCAATTAAACGAGTTACGAAGAGCAGCAGGAGAGAAAGACTGAATCAATGGTTTGAGTCGAATATGAACATGTCAAGAATCCAATGCAAGCAACCATCTAGTGTGATAGAAAGTATAGTGAAAATATCATGCAATTCGTATCCTCTATCACATGGCAACGCCTGACACGGCAGCTAGATTCGATGTAAAACTCCAACGGAAGCGATGAGACATTAAAACTAATATATTTTATTACTTGTTTATCGGCCTTGTAATAATTATAGTTAACAATGATCAAATAATACGACATGGAGACATCTTGTAGTATTGAGTTAAAAGAGGCGATTATGTCTTTAACCCCTATCACATTTTATTTTATACAATCCATTTACATAAAATTTCAGAACACATGAATACGAATACATAATGTAGAAAAATCACAAACCTCTCGTACCCCCCTCCAAACAACCACATCGACACCCGAGCGCGCGTGCGCACACATGACTATATTATATCCACGTCGCACTTTGACGTATGTACCAACACCTCAATACCCAACATATCAACATTCACAACCCCCAACACCTAGTTCATCACCACTACCACCATCAAGCGTAATATATATATATATATATATATATATATTATTGGAATTTTAGCCAAATTATGGTTGGTTTATCTAGGACTCTGCACTTTAACCATAAGAGGCCTTACACGTTGGAAATTGAGTTTTCTTAACGTGAATAGTCCCTACTAAAATAGTAGAAGTCACCCGGATATTTGTTAGTAAAATTCATTGACGAAAGAGTAATTAATGTTTGAAGTGTGCTATTATGGAAGACTAAAAGTTGAAACTAGCTAAAATTTAAAAGAAAATAGCAATATATTAAATGATACTTTGATTATTGGGTTGTTTTGGAAGAGCAATATTAGGTGTTATCCGGGCTGGGTGTAGGGGTGTAGAACAACCCAACCCAGCTCGAGCTGTTTAAAATGAGACCGAACATGCCCATATCCATTTAAACTGATCGGGTTATATGGGCCATGTATATCATGGTCCAACGCGATACCACATAAGCCAATAAACTATGGGGCATCAGAAGGTTGATGATGTAGTTGGCTAAATCTTTTTTGATATTCCCATTTGAAACAATTAGCAATTTCCACCAATTTGTAGAATAGTCGAACTTAAATTTATGGAAGCTCCCAGAAATTCGTGTTTGATAATTTCTCGAATTCACAAGTCGAGTTAAATTCGGGCTTTATGTAAGATATTCAATATTCGCCTTCCCTGACGTAGTCAATTGTGTGAAGACTTCCAACATCAGAGTTTGACGTTTTATCTTTCCTTAAGTTGTGTCATCACACACGAAAGTTTTCCTCCCTTTGTATCGAATGTGTGTCGACCTCCAGTTCCCTTACTGTGGATGGTATATTCAGTACATGAAGTACTCGCTCCCCCGGATTTATTTGTAAAATATGTGAAGGCCTGTGGAATTGATGATCTCTCATGACTACTGGATATCAATGTACCACCATCAACACATTGACGAACGCAATTTTGAGATCCTCCGGATTGATCTCGTTTTTCATCATTACCAGTGTAAGAAAAAATGGTTAGATTCCCCTAGGTTTGAGCAGCGGAATTTCAAGATTTTCTCAACATGCATACTAATTGATTATCTATACCACGAATATTGAAATCACACTAGAGTTAGTATACTGACAACCGTTCCAAAGCAAGAACACTAACTGATTTATCAGTTGGATCCTAATCAATCAAATCCTCGTAATAATTAGCAAAATATTCTCCTTTGGTGAAGTCGAAGATGTCTAATTCTTCTTCGGACTTTCCTAGCAAAACAATGATTAATTTCCAGCTTTGATTATCCTCAACCTTGGTATCCACGAACAAAAAGGCCTATGAGAATGCTAGGAATTCTCGGATCGAATCCCTCGGGAAGAAGATGGTGGTCGGCTACGGTTTGGAGGAGGGAGAGAGACAAATTTTCTTTACCTGTCTAACAGAGAATAAAATGATTAGAAATCAGAATGGATTAATTTGTCTCTAACCCCCTCTATTTATACTATCAGATGAAAGGCTCTAGATAGTAATAGAACTTTAATTTCTGAAAGGAATAAGAACTTCAATTCTTATTGCACAAGTAAACATGATGTCTAGATTCATCCTAATCTCAATTTAGGAAAAACATGTCCTTCAAGTTTAATTCCATTAATTATAATTCCTTTTGATAAGCCAGTCCACCGTTTGTGTGACTTAGAGGGCCTTAATGTATTAAGCTAACACAGGACAAAAGCTAGGCATCGTGGAATTCTAGACGGTTCTGCTTGCAATATTAATACATGAGGACATCTGAGAGGATACTCAAATTCCCTATAGTTGTGAAGTTTGTCGCATCTAATGCAATGATGGTAGAATCCCTCCATCTGAAAGCTCGAGTATATCTAGAATGTGATAATGTGTATATTCCAATAATATACCCATGGTGTCTTTAACGCAATGATTGGTTCCGTGATATCATTCAGGACTATCCTGAGTATATAAATGCATTGGTCAACGACTTTAATCAATCAACCTTGAACGACTTGAGAAATACACTCTTGTAATATACACACGCGGAATGAATCCCCTCACGGCTCAACTACCACCCACCCTATACATATTGTCATGCACCTAGCTGAACCGTATCTAGGGTTGTAATCGAGTCGAGCCGAGTCGAATTTTGGCTCGGCTCAGCTCGACTCGAACTCAAATTTTAATACTCGGCTCGAGCTAGAGTTCGATCGAGCTTTAACCCTTGGACTCGAGTTCGAGCTCGACACATATTTTTCTTATTCGAGCTCGAATAATAAATAATATTTTTTCGAGCGGCTCGTCGAGCTTTCGAACCGAGCTTTTCAATATTCGAGCTCGACTCGTTAAACTAAACGAGCTAGATTTTTTGCTCGAACTCGAGCTCGAGCTCAAATAATCGAGTTTCGCACCGAGTTTTTTCGCGCCAAACTCGAGCAGCTCGAAAAAAACTCGACTCGGTTACAGCCCTAACCGCATCTACCTCGTACTCAAGTGCAAGCATTGATTTCAGCCAAAGTACATAACTCAATACATGTGGTGATAAAGACATGAGAGTCAAAGACCACTTGCATCACTTCATCAACTTCCGGTTCCCATATACACTTAGGTGTAGATCATACATCAAATGGGAAGGCCGGTGGGTTCTCCGTTGTTCCAAACAACCATGCGCCCGTTAATGGAATATCATTAGACCTAGTCAATTCCATGGCCGGGGATCGACCACACTCACTCGAATGAGTATAACGTACAAACGCAATGCTAGTCTCAATTGCATCATTCATACCCTTATCCGAGATGATCGTCGACTAGGGAGATTTTTGGGATATATGACATGTCACACAATTTCCCACACGTATATGTGATGATCATATACCCTCAGGGGACATGTTTGATATCCATACAAACAACCAGATATAGATATGACATGCTAGTGCCCGGTGTAAGATACATATATAAGTAAACATATTGAGATCGGACATTACGAGAGAGCAAATATTGGCGAACTTTAACCAGAAAATCAAGTCCTGACAGCGTGAAAAGCATTAGGGTTAAATGTTAGTCCGCAAAATCGGAGTATGTTTAACTTTGCATGAATTATATATGTAACTCATCTCTCCCCATGGAGATCATATCAGTTTCTATGCTCGGTCCAGGAGCTCCTTTAATTTAAGCGCGGATTAATAGCATCTACATTGTCCTGAGCCACATTTCACAGGCAATCCATCAGGCCCAAAAAGTTCAGTTAACTCACAACTTTGGCCCAAGTCACGAATAAACCCAAACAGAAACAGGCCATCTGATCTCTCACATTGCCCAGTGCGAGCGAAAAAGTGAGAAAACTCCTTGTCTCTCAAATCTTCATCGTCTCAACTCTCAACCAGACTCCCAGTTCTCTCAGTTCTCAGCTATCCCTTTGTTAATTAGGGTTTAAATTAGTTTCAGATACAACTGCGTTCATCGAATTTCATCTTCCTCGTTTGCTTTCACCGGAAAGTTTCATTGCCCTGAGGTCTCAAGGTAATCCAATTAGTTCATTGAATACTTTTTTCCCCAATAAATTGTTGGTTAGGTTGTTAATTGAGCTAAGATAGATACGTTTTTATTATGTGCTCACGAAGAATTCATTCTCATTGCTGCTTCGGATTTTCATTTCTGTCCTCAAACATTCTGATTAGCTGTTAATTCCTGTTGTTTAGGCAATATTTTGTGCTTGCCGCAGCCATGGCAAGTAACCCTCCACCACCTGGTCCGCAGGTATGTTCATGAAGAAAATTGTTTCCTCATTTGTTCTGATTTGGTTTGTTCTTATGATTCCATTTGCAGCCTCTAATATGGTGGTTATGTTATACTTACTGATATTATCTGGTTAAGTAATGGTTCATTGTCATGGAAATTGGAGAATTTCAATCTGGATCAGTAAACTCTCACTTTAGGGATTTGATGTTCAAACAAGTTTGTGATGTTAGAAGTTTTGTTTATTTAACTAAAATAGTAACAATGCTAATAATACGGTGGTGAAAAGCGAAAAAAAATGCAATGTTTCTATACTTCAAATGCTTTGTTTCATGAGTGCCAATAAGCATGTCCTTCTCATTTAGCCAAATGAAAAGATATTCTGGAAACTCATGTCTCATAATAACTGTGTATTCATTCCATACATGAAAGGGGTAGCTTATTTGAAGAGCACATCATGCTGTGTACCCCTGTTAAATCTAGCTAGAGGAATTCTAAAAATTTACATGTGAACAGCTCATATCTATTCTGAATTCTGGTATCTTTTTCCATGTGAATGTTTGCATGCGATAGGCACACTGGCCGCCTCCTACTTCTGGATCCATGGCCCCTCAGAGTTTTGCTGCATCATATCCTATGCAGGTGTGCAAATGAAGCTATGCATTATTATACTATTTGTTTCTTATAGAATTGCTGTGGATATGATTTACTAACACACAATGCATCATTGGTTGCTTTAGTTTCGTCCAGCAGGAGCACCACCTCAAGGACAACAGTATACTTCTCCACAAGTCAATCAGCAATATCACCCAGCTGGTCAACCACAAAATATTGGGATGATTCCTGGTCAAAACCAACAACCTCCATTTTCTCAACCAGTGCAGCAATATCACCCACGACCGGGACAGTTAGGGCATGGGGCACCATCGCCTTATCCCCAAATGCACATGTCTCTTGCACCGAGTACAGGACAGCCCCAGCCAGGTGCTCCAAGCAACGGAGTCACTTTTTCGTCATCATACACTGTGAGAATTATAAAATATTTTTCTTTTGTGACAGAGTATTTAATTTCATCTCATACAGTCAATTTCTTTTCAGTTTGCCCCATCTTCGTATGGTATGCCACAGAATAATGTCAATATGCCTCCCCAATTCCAACATTTGCCACAACCAGTTGGTTCAGCTGGGGGACAGCCATGGTTGCAACCAAGTCAACCTACAGCGGTTGTTGCACCGCCGCAGCAAGGGTTTCCTTCAGCTACGCCTGTACCTGTATGTTCTTGTCCTATATGAATTTCTATGCAAACTTAAATGGTCGACCATGTTTTGTTAGATCATGCACTCCTAATTTGACAGCCTTCCTTATTGGCACTGGAATAATTCTAATGAATAGCTGTTATCTTTTCCCTAAGTATCTCTTTCAGTATCTTAATTTTACGTCACTCACTACCTATAAGTTAAATGTCAGCCTTGCACCCTTTTTTATTTGTCAGATTAGATTTTTAGTAACATGTTTATGATTGTTGCTGCTCATTTCTGAATACGAAACCATGAAAGCATGCCATACACGTAGTTATTATCTCTCTGTTGCGTGTCAACGATGTGCTTCGTCTGTAGCATGAACTAATGCTACCTGATACCAAGTATATGATCCTAGTTATATGGGCTTGTGAGATGGGTCCGACCTTCAGTTCATTAGGCCCTTTTAGACATATACCTAATGATGAGGACTGACGAGGAGCCAGTGTTCAACTTTGATGTTTAAGTGAGGGGAAGAGAATGGTATTTAGCTATATAGTAATAATTATAATATGAGTGATGGAGATGGTGATGATCTTCATTCAACGAGGTTTGACGGGTTATGGCTACTAGACATATTTTAGAGCACTTGTTATTTTTACTAGTTTCAGTGCTTTTGTAATATCACTTCTTATTTACTTTTGCATTTTGGACCTCTATTTATGGTGTTCAGTTTTTACTTTGTCACTGAAGTTTGTTTTGTTTTCAATCAAATTTACACATTTATGATTTATGGCCATACATTAACACAGTATAGGGGGTGGTTTTATATGCATTTGCACTATTATATCAAATAGCGGGCTACATGGGGCACGATTGCTCCAGGACATGTTGGAGAGGGCTCACTATAATCTTTTCTGACAAACTGTCAGCTTAGCTAATAGATTTAACCATTTCTTCAATATTAATCACATACCAAAGGAAGAAGTCCAGTTGGAAGAAGACTCAAATGCAGGGTCAAGTGAACAGTACATTTTAAGGAGCACTACATATTTTGTTGCACTTTTAATTTTTCCGGGAAATATTTAGTGACCTTAAAATATGGAAGATGCTGATATATAGTTTTTGCTTGAGTGCGCTCATCTATCTTCACTTTAGCATGTGAATATATTTCCCCTTAAAATGCTATGTATGCTAGTACCGATAGATTGTTGCATTTTAAAGCATGATGAACTTTTTTTGGAATATGCTAGATGTTTTGCATCCAGCTTCCCTGGCGAAATTTTACTGCACCTAAACCATTTTCTCATGCATAATTCTTTTAACTGAACTTGACATTGCTATCTTGCTGGAAAATGTTTCAGGCTGTTAATGGCTCTAGTACAACTCAACAGGCTGCTACAGATTGGCAAGAATATGAAGCTACTGATGGAAGAAGGTAATACCTTACCACAGTAATAATTTCTGATCTTTTTGATTTACTTGTTCGATTACATTGATATCACATTTCTGTAAGGTAGACATGGGTAAGAATATCACATGTTTCCATTGACTTTGAAAGAAACTTTCCATGTTTACTGGGCAGCTAATAATATGGACTTTTGTGAGTAATTACTACCAGATTGCTATAGCTTTGTTAATTGGGCATCGTTTGCTGATGTAATTAAAATATTTTGCATTTAACATTTCGTTATTTGTAAAAATGGGTGTACAGATATTATTACAACAAGGTAACAAAGCAATCCAGTTGGGAGAAGCCTCCCGAGTTGATGACTCCTCTAGAGGTGAGCTGGTGTTTGAATGCTGCTGTTTTTAGTAATTACACGGCAACTGTGTTTTTTTGCGTGTCACTATCTTTTCTTCTCTAAACTTGTTGAAGACAGTGTTTTATGGTGTTAATAGTTGAAAGCTGTAGACCTGATTAATTTGTTCAAAATTTTTATATGCATATTCTCCTTTTCTTTGCATGTCCTCCTTCCACTGGTTTGTAGATGTCATGGCATTTTGGGAATATGAGGACTGCTTTATACTCGCTGTGAAGGTGGTTTCACATTCTCGAGGCAGGCAACAGTTTGCTTTTTTACATTTCAGATGTAATTTTGGGATTTAACTTTTGTGGTAATGGTTAGTTGATGCTGTTGTTGCCTTGCTTAGAACAATTTATTCTCATAATTTTTTGTGTCTTTGGGAGCTTTCGGGAAAATAATCTCTTCCCTTGCTAAAAACAATCTTGTGTCATTGGTTCATTATACCGGCTTTATATTTCTGATGTTCTTTCACCTTCCAGCCTTGAGTTTTTGTCTTGCTTTGAACAATTTGAGCTCATAATTTCTTGTGAAAATCATGCTGAATTTTTACCTACTCAAACAGTCTTCAGTTCATTGCTTAATTTTACCCCCTTTATATTCTTGCACGTAAGGGAATGTATGCCAAGTTATTTCAACTTCAATCACTGAGTTTTATACTGCTGGATGATTTTTGTGCATACCTTTCATTGATAATTCAGCTATGTTAAGTTCTTCAATATGAGGCTGGGCGTGGCACTGTGTTTTCGTTCTTTTTATGTTTTGGACATACATGTGCATCTGGACCTGTTTTGTTACTATTTTCATGAAACACAGCACACAGGCTTGCACTCTGATCTTTGCATATTTAGTGTACGTCACGCTTTCTTGTTCTCAGAAAGTTCTACAGGTTCAGATTCTTAAAATTTATTGCAGGTATGACATGGAGAAGTAGAGTTGAATGCTAAATAGTAGATATATGTTTTAGGTTGCTGCTGTGGAAGCTTCATAGTCCACTGCAACCTAACTGCATAGCTTTTGCTTGTTATTTTCTCTGTTTCATGGTTAAAAATCCTGTGTTTGAAATTTTGAATTGACCCTACACTACTGATTACTTGAAATAACAAATAACAACCAGTTGATCCTGCAGCATGTGGTTGATATAGGTTTCTGAAGTGATGTTTTATGCTGTATAAGGGAATCATATGTTCTCGTACCCTTTGAAAATATGGTTAAATATTATTACTTACATATACATAGGAAATGGACCAAGGTTTAGAATCTTTAGATTAATTTTTGAATATCGAACAGCATATACTTCCTTCTTGCATCTTTTGTTTGGTCGTGTTACTTCTGTTTTTTCTGCGTTAGAAAGAAAATTTTGGACTTATCTAATTGTAATGTGCTTTGACAGAGAGCTGATGCATCTACGGTCTGGAAAGAATTTACAACCTCCGAAGGAAGAAAGTGAGCATGATCTCAATCCTTAGTTCATGTGAATAAATAGTTTTAAGTACTTGAATGTTACATATAAGGTTTTTTTTTCCAGGTACTACTACAACAAGGAAACAAAGGTATCTAAATGGACAATACCAGATGAATTAAAGGTTTGTAATGCCAAAAATTGCTATTGCATAGATTCTTTGTTTGAACCTATATTAAATAATAATTCCAATGTTCTTCCAGTTGGCTCGTGAACTTGCTGAGAACAGTGCAACTGAGGGTGCACATTCAGAAATGAAGACGACCTCTACCGTACCAACTACTCCGAGTGGGACTTCTGTTGAAGTGCCACCTACTGGGGGAGAGGCCAGTTCCACCCCACCAACGAGGACCGGAATTACTCTGAGTCCTGCCCTTGCTGAGCCTATTGGCCATGACACTAATGCTTCTAATGTGATGGTTTCGGAACCAACACCTAGTACTCCTGCAGCAATTACTTTTACAAATGTTGTTGGGGTGTCTCCTCTTCAAGAAAAAGTCTATTCCTCTCCTTCGGAAGTTCCCAGCGTCCCATTTTCATTGCCAAGCAACACCTCAACTCTTGTGTATGGATTTCTTTAGTCCATCTAATGTCGTATTTGATTCTGCCTTACTTTAGTGGCCCTTTCATGAATTAATCCTTGAATATCAACAGGAACAACATTGAAAATTCATCAACCCAAGCTTTGGCTAATCCTCAAGATGTAGCTTCTGTCCAGGATATTGAGGTATGGTTAGTCTGTTAAAGGACCGACTCCTGCTCTCATCTGTTGCAGCTGTAAAGCTCATTATTGGATTAAAATTTTCCAGCCCAAAATTTTTGTTGCACTTGATACACACTAACTCTGTGATGAGGTTATACAATATCTCGTGTCAGTGTCTTGGCTTTCATTCATTCTATTCATCTTTCACAAGAGTGCCTGAACTCGGTTTGTTTAAAAGCGGAAAGAGATGCATCGAGCGAATAATCTCGTGACATATTTATGATTATATATTTGATATAATTAATCAATTTCTATTTTTGTAGGAGGCAAAGAAAGGAATGGCGGTTGCTGGAAAAATAAATGAATCACCAGTGGAAGAGAAACCAGTGGATGATGAACCATTTTTGTATGCTAGCAAACAGGTACAGTTTCTTGAATGCTTTACTCATTCTGTTGACAGTCAGTGAGAGATCTGTAAATATGTGTATTCTTTTCTGTTCAGGAGGCGAAAAATGCATTTAAAGCGTTATTGGAGTCTGCAAATGTTGGAGCAGATTGGACTTGGGACCAGGTAATTGTATGTTTAGACATGGTTTTCTGTCGCCGCCTTTTAATCTGCTAAATGTTGAATACATGCTGCCAGGCTATGCGAGTGATTATCAATGACAAAAGATATGGCGCGCTGAAGACCTTGGGTGAGCGAAAACAAGCATTCAATGAGGTAAATGTTCTTGAATGTATTGTTGGTTAACACATAGTTTTTTAACAATGGAGTTATTGTGTGACAGGCTCTAAATTTGATTTGTTTTTGGCTGGCTTGTAGTACATGATGCAAAGGAAAAAAGTGGAGGCTGAAGAAAAGCGTCTCAGGCAGAGAAAAGCTAAGGAAGAGTTTCTGAAAATGTTGGAAGTAAGTAATTAGCACTTAGCGTTTTGTATTTTGAGGAAGTCTGGTGGATTTAATGCTTAGGTTTAAATTAACCCTATTGCTTCATTTAATGCTTAGGTTAAGATTAACCCTATTGCTTCATTAGTGCTGGTACCAATCTTTCCTTTCTCATCTAGTCATCTTCTTCAAGATGACTGTTAATTTGCCACTTGATTGGCACCACTAATCAACTTCATACTCTGTCTCCTTGCATTCTAGCTGGGGTTATGGGGGTTGCTGGTTTTGTTTACTCTGTCGAAGTATCATGTGATAAAACTTTGGCCTACATCTTAAAAAAAACCTTTGTGACCTACTTTTGCATTATATTCTGTTTAAATGCTGATCCAGTGTTCTGATACTTGTTAGGAATCTGAGGAACTAACATCATCCACTCGTTGGAGGTTGGTGATCTATTCTCCCTCTGTCGTTCATATTATATTGTAACAGGCAGCATTTCACTTGGCGGGAATACTTATGTAACATTTGTATTGTTATCAGCAAAGCGCTGGTAATGTTTGAAGATGATGATCGTTTCAAGGCAGTTGAGCATGAAGGGGATCGTGAAGATCTCTTTAGGAACTACTTGGTTGACCTTCAGAAAAAGGTATAAAAAATGCCTGTGCTTTTGATATTGACTTTCAATTTTGTATTTGATATCAATATTGAGGTTCAGAGACAAGGTTAGTTGAGCACTTGACTTTTGTAGGAATGATGGATTTCGAAAATTGTGTAAACCCATAATCGGA
Source organism: Plantago ovata (assembly GCA_028274465.1). Taxonomy (NCBI): domain Eukaryota; kingdom Viridiplantae; phylum Streptophyta; class Magnoliopsida; order Lamiales; family Plantaginaceae; genus Plantago; species Plantago ovata. The sequence continues at coordinate 4,813 of JAHHQI010000151.1, read as the reverse complement.
TACTTATTTGTGTAATGACTGTAATTTGGATCAGCTTCTCGTGAGGCACATGGTGATTTAGGGTGAATTGCCACGAGATGTCATATATGGACAATGAAGTTTTCTATATAGTTTATACCTAGGCTATGATAATTCTATCCTTCCCGTGTATATCATCTGGCCTGTTTATAGAGCTGTATTGGCACTTTGGTGTAGATTTCCATGTGGAATTATTTTCTGCTGTGGCTATGTTTATTTGTTATCCTCTTACATTTACATGTTAATAATGCATTACCAAAATATCTAGTTCTGCAGTGTCTGAGAACGGGTCTTTTGTTTTGTATGATTCAGGAAAAGGCAAAGGCCCAAGAGGAGCTTCGCCAAAACAGGATCGAATTTAGGCAGTTCCTTGAGAATTGTGACTTTATCAAGGCATGTACACATTTGTTGAAGAGTATTAGCATTATCCTCTTTACCATTGTTTCATTGCTATGTTTGCCAGACTCCAGAATCCTAATTTGACTGTTTACGATATTTAGGTGGATACTCAGTGGCGGAAGGTTCAAGATCTTCTGGAAGAGGATGAAAGATGCACTCGTCTTGATAAAATAGAACGCCTGGACATTTTTCAGGTGAAGTGGCTATTAGCAACTGTCGCTGTATTTCTTCTTCCAATGTCTCATAAGTTGGAACTTATCGGTTATCATCCCTACTGCTTGGTTACTCACCATTCATGTCTTTCACATTATAAGGCATAAAGTGATGTGGTTTTCTCTGATAACTGGAATCAGTTCCTAATCATATGTTGTGATTCACACGCTTATATTTGCTTCTGTAGGATTATATACGTGACCTGGAGAAAGAGGAGGATGAGTTGAAGAAAAGACAAAAGGTAGGGAACAACTGTTTGGTAATATGCTTAAATGTTATTGCGATCTTGATTATAATCGTAAACCCTGAGACCTGTCTCTTCTAAATGTATAGGAACAACTGAGGCGAGCTGAACGTAAGAACCGTGATGCATTTCGCAAGATGCTGGAAGAGCATATTGCTGATGGCACTCTTACAGCTAAAACTCACTGGCGAGATTACTGTCAGAAAGTATCTTTCTGTCTCTTCCTAATCACACATTGTAGTATTCTTGATATAAAGGGGAAATACCTCTTGTTGATCACAACAATTCATCTCATAAGTTGGGTTGTACTGATATATTCATTTTGTTTGAACGTAGGTCAAGGAATCCGAGGCTTATAACGCTGTTGCCACAAATACTTCTGGTTCTACCCCCAGGGATTTGTTTGAGGATGTTGCTGAGGAGTTAGAGAAAAAGGTACTCTTCCTCCCAGAGAGTTTGAGTTGTCCTCCTATTTTTTTTTTTACAAGCAATCTCAGGGTATTACTAGGAGGATAATACACAATAAGTGTATTTATTGTGCATTAGCAATACAAGTTACAAAGATAGTACATGAAGTACTGAAAAGTCACCAACGGGTTCTTAGCTACAACGTCTAACTATCTGCCTTTAAAAAAGATAAATGACTGTAGCTAAAAAGTACATTTGTGGTGAACACTCCAATGTTTAAATCATACATAGTATCTGTAATATTATATCCAGTCTCCTTGGTTTTTCACTAGTTGGTCTAAACTTGTTAAGACATAATTAGAGTTAAATGTGAGATCCTGTCCACTAATTCGAAGAGGCATCTTCTTCATATTCACTTCATTTTATTTTTTCCTTTTGGTGTTAAACAATTATTATATGGGAGGAATTTTCCTAGGTTATATTCTTTAGATGAAAGACACATTTTTTTGGCTTACAGTGAAGAGAATATTTTGGTGCCCTCTAATTTGTTTTCTTTGGTGATTCTTTTATAGCAATACTTCGATTTCAAGACAATTTGATATTTTGACATATAGGACAGTGGTACTCTGCATTGTCATGCAAACTTAAAATTTTAGAAAAGAAACTAATTTTTTAACTTTTGCACCACTTAAACAACAATCCTGTCGCTTTATAACTGGTGCTACAGTCTACCTTTAACGCATTGGTGTGTGTAGCTTTAAGATGTTTCGTTCTGAATTTGCTCGGACTTCAGGGTCTGTGTGCTTATGACTATCCTTGTGGCCATGGATAATGCCCGTGGCAACTACTAATAATCCTTAAAACTGCTCCTTCTAAGTGCATACATAGACATTAAGACCCTAAAAAATTATGGACATGAGGATTATCCATGGCCACAAGGACAGTCATAAGCAGATGTCGCCTGATGCAGTGTTGAGATCTTAGTGGTCAATATTGCTTTATATTGCTGCTTACTATGTGCCTGTTCTATGCTTGGCAGTATGATGAAGATAAAGCCCAAATTAAGGATGTCTTGAAGCAGGAAAAGGTAAAGGTTTAATATATGTATTGTATCTCATTTACTCGACGATCTAATTAGCTTTAGTTTAAATCTTAATTTCTCCTGGTTCCTAGATTACTGTTTCATCAGCGTGGACATTCGAAGACTTCAAGTCCCCTATCAAGGAGAATATTGGCATAACACCAATATCAGAGATTAACCTACAGGTATCAGTGAATAGAATAAACACAGCCATAATAATATTGTGTTTCATGTTGAATAATATTTTGAGACAATCAGATGGTGATGGTTGTGCATTGTTTTATATTTTGTGTAAATATATATCGATAAATCAATCCAAATATGAAATGAAAATGTTCCAAACTGATGGCATAGATTTCTCACTTTGGTGTCTTTGAATTTCAAAATATATTGTTTTTTTCTGGGGTGGAACTGCAGCTTATATATGAGGATCTAGTTGATAGAGCCAAGGAGAAAGAAGAGAAAGAAGCTAAAAAGCGCAAACGACTTGCCAAAGATTTGACTGATAAACTGAGCAACATTAAGGTAAGCTTGATCTGCCTTGAAGATTGGAACTTGGGATTTGCAATGAGGTTTAGTTGTCGCATATATTATATTAGAACTATATAGATATGTGTAATATGGGTAGCTGGAATTGTTTTTCTTAAAAAGTTATGGCATGACAGCAGCTTCAACATATTTAAAACTATGTTTACATTATGAAAAAAATAGAATAGAAATTAGTAGAAATCTAGAATATACCAACAAATTACGTTTGAATCTTCAAGTGTTTGATATATAGACTCCACTTCTACTTTTTGAATCCCAGAAATTCGATTCTTGGGATTGAACTAGAATGATAGTACCATATAACCATAACCCTATAGGCTATAGATAAGCGAGGCTAAGCATTTATTCATTTTAAATAGATTTTGGTTAACATACCATTTCAATAATAATAATAATCTTTTCCTAAAGTGAAAAAAGTAGGGGATAAGATTAACTACCACTGCCTTGATCATTTCACCGATCCTGTTATATCCTGCAACAACTGGTCTCTTACCCGTTTCCCCCCCTCACCTTTGCTAGGAAATCAATGAATCATCTAGTTGGGAGGAAAGCAAGAAACTTTTTGAGGACAGCTCAGAATACAGGTATAGTTTTCTGACTTCTTCAACTGGACCAGACATGTTAATAAACTTCCTCTAAGATCGAGAGTATGAAAATTCTAGCGAGAGTAAGTGGTTTGATTGCATATATTCCAGGTCCATTGGGGACGAAAGCTTATGTATGGAGATATTCAATGAATATGTTAATCGTCTGCAAGAAAAATTGAAGGAGAAGGAGCGCAAGCGAGAGGAGGAAAAGGTAACTGAATACATCTTTTGTTAATGTGTTAGTCCATTTAGTCTCTGCATTTCAGAGATTCTGTGGGTAATATCTCTTCCCCTGTTATGTCTCTATGAATAAAAGAGTTGATTTATTGTGACATGAGGGTGATCATGTCCTGTTGAAATATTTAATAATAATAATAATAATAATAATAATAATAATAATAATAATAATAATAGTAATAGTAATAGTAATACTAATATTAGTAATAATTAAAAAAATAAAAAATAATAATAATAGTACTAGTTTTGTTATTCTCCTGAAGTGGTTTATCGTCTTCCTTCTTTGGGTTGGAAAGTTGCAACCCGCTGTTGTTGCGAAAGCTCTTGTTTAAAGTTACCATGTTTTGCTACTAATTATTATGCATACCATTTATAGGGGTGCTGGAGTAGCATAGGAGAGTTCGGGGGTTCGAACTCCGACGGAGGCATAAGGTTGGTATAGGTGTATTTGCAGTTATAAGGTGGTAAAGGAGGTGTGTAGAATTAGGAGTAGTTAGATTTGCCGTTTAAAAAAAAAAAAGAAAAGAATTATGCATACCAGTTTCTGAGTACTGAACTATCTGGACTTGACTGGTCTCGGCTTGAGCATTGTTTAACATCTGGCTGCACTTTTATGTCATTAAAATGTCTTAGACCCAGATATGCTCTGGAAATGAGCGTTCAGATTTATATTTACATGCTATTAGTACTTCTTAAGCCCTTGTTCAATTATCTCGATATTGTGGTTGCTCTTTTGCAGATAAAAAAGGAGAAAGAGCGAGAGGAGAAGAGAAAAGAAAAGGATAGAAAGGAGAAAGAGCGAGAGAAAGATAAAGACAAGGAGAGGGATAAAGATAGAGATCGTGAGAAAGACAGGGAGAAGAGAAAGGATCACAAGGATGAAGTAGAGAGCGAGAATGCTGACATTTCAGAAAATCATGGCCACAAAGATGACAAAAAGAGAGAAAAGGACAAAGACAGGAAACATAGGAAGCGGCATCAGAACACAAATGATGAGGTGACTTCTGATAAGGATGACAAGGAGGAGAAGAAGTCTCGTAGGCATGGTAGTGACCGTAAAAAATCAAGAAAGGTATC
>JAHHQI010000150.1:0-31667 GCA_028274465.1 Plantago ovata | reverse complement strand
TCTAGAGACTTTTTCCTCTTGCATGACAGCAATTAGACATGTCCAAGTTAGCTGGCAAAGTTGCATTTTCCATATAAAACTTTCATTATGGCATGTTATCTTTCTTTTTAAAGATTGTAACAGTGTGTAAATGTGTAACCATGATTAAAGAGAAGAAAAGAAGAACAAATAAAATGTAAAAAATTAAAAAAGAAAGAAGTAGAAACACAAAAATCTGACTCAATCCTTTTCTCCTATTTGGTTCTCCGAATCACGGATGTATATATTTTTTTCTAGTTGGAACTTGGAAGCTTATACTTGGTCAACATTGAGATGGTTAAGCTGCATTGTTTTTTTTTTTTCGAACACATTGATTTTATAGATAAATAGAAGATACGGCTGAGTGTTTATAATCACATCCTAAGCACGTACGAGCCTAGGACATGATAGAGTACGATCATTACAGAGAAAATTTGTCAACCAATTCGGACAAATGTCCCAAACATAGAAGCTACTCAGATTACTCGAGGTACAACTTGAAAATGTAGACGAATAACTTGGATTCAACTGGTACTTCAGCTGACGCCGCAACTTCCATGCCAACCCTTCACTTTCATACTTGGCCAAAGCATCCGCAACTTGATTGACTTGCCGATAAACTAAACACCAGCTGCAAACCTCTATTTTATCTGCAAGGTTAAGGATTTCTTCAAGCAGCTGCTGGTGCAACTGCATCCCTTGGCCCTTCCTGGTACAAGCATTAAAAACAAGGAGTGAGTCAGTTTGTATACAAAGTTTAGAGATATTCATTTGACAAGCAAGAACTAGTCCTTGTTTCACTGCTTGTAATTCAACTAAGTTATTAGAGCAAGTCCCTAAGAAACCCGCTGCAGCTCTAATGAACTAGCCCTGGTGATCTCTAAAGATTATGCCTATACCCGCATCTCCTGGATTACCCCAAGCTGATCCATCTGTGTTTAAACAAATGAAGCCCGAAGGTGGTGGTAACCTTTTACAGGAAATGGTTTTAGTGGACTTATGCTTGGGAACTTGGAGTAAAGCATGTTGGTTGATAATCCTCTGCATATGATGATAGAATGAAATCCAAGTGAAATCTTGATGCTTAAAAATGAAGTTATTCCTATACCACCAAACCATCCAGAGGAAAATACACCAAGTAGTCTGTGTGTGCGAGTGTTGTTGCAATGTAGTGAAAAGAGACATAACAGTAGGACTATGAGTATTCCAGCAAGAAGGCCAAATGAGATTTCTAATGAACTGAAATTTGGAACACCTAAAGAAAAGATGATCCGTAGTTTCATCTTCTTGAGAACACAAGACACAAATAGGGGACTGAAGAACCCCCCAATCATGTAGCTTAACAACAATGAACAATTTGTGATGTAACAGTAACCAGAGGAAAGTTTTAATGCGGGGGAGTAGCTTCAAAGCCCAAAGTCTATGCCAAGGCAACATTGGCCTTTCCATCTGGCACTCCAGCTGAGCCTGATAAGCTGTTTTTACTGTGAATTGCCCTTGAGGATGATGTTGCCAAGCAAGAGAATCCTGAACATAGTCAGTTTCAGGGATAGGATATGCCATAATTCTTTGCACCAACTCCAGAGGCAAAACTCTTGCTAATTTTAAAACATCCCAATGCTTGTTAGTTATGAAGTTACAAACTAAATCATTTTCATTGTATTGAGCTATGGAAAAATCCTTGAAAAGAAAATGATCAAACCATTTATGTTTCCAAAATAAAATTTTCTCACCGGTCCCTAGTTTCCAAGCTAGATGCTTTGAAAATCAGGAATCAACTTGATCAATCCCTTCGAGAGCCAACTACTTGTAGAAGTACTAGATGCCTCCAAAATGTTTTGATTTGGAAAATACTTGTCTTTATACAACTTAGTCCAGATATTATCAGGATGCATTAAAAGTTTACAGAGAAGTTTAAATTGAGAAGCCTTGTTGAAAGTATGAAGATCCCTAATACCAAGACCACCAAAACATTTTGGAGTGCAAACCTTTGTCTACTTGACCTTAGCAGGCTTATTGCCTTTGTAAAGAGCATTCCATAAGAATTTCCTATTCAACTGATTAACCTTGTGGTGAATAGCAAGAGGCACAGAAGCAACAAACATAGTATAAGCAGGGATAGAAGAAGTGAATGACTGAAGCCATAGAGAAGAATCTATTATACCACTTATCTATTCTATTGGCCACTTTAGTGACCAAATTATGGAAGAGGTCCAACTTCTTATGCCCTAACAAAAAGGGCAAACCTAAGTACTTATCTTCCATCCTATTAAAGGTGACGCCTAAAAATTGAGTGATCCATTGCTTATCAGAAACATGCATGTTAGGGGAGAAAATAATTCTAGATTTATGCCAACAAACAGATTGATCTGCAGCATGAGCATACTCTGAAAGACACACTTTTACTTTACTAACAGATTTCTTAGAAGCTTTGCAAAATAACATGCAGTCATCTGCAAAACTTAAAATAGGAATGACTGCTCTATTCTTGAAGCTTTCAATCCTAAGATCTCCTTAGAATGCACTTTATGACACAAAGATAGAATGAAGAGATCCTGACACAAAATAAACAGGTAAGGAGATAAAGGATCTCCTTGCATTAACCCCCTAGAGGGCTGCCAGAATTGAGAAGTACACTGGTTTACCTTAGCTTGATATTTGACAGTGGTGACACAAAACATAATGAGCTTAATTATATGAGGAGAGAAGTTAAACTTTTGTAAAGCCAAACTTAAAAACCTCCAATCAATTCTGTCATAAGCCTTTTCTATATCTAATTTAAGGGTCATAAAATAATTTTTAGACTTTCTCTTCTTCCCCATTGTATGGAGAAGCTCATGAGCCATCATAATATTATCAGAAATACTCCTTCCAGGAACAAAACCATTTTGAAAAGGTGACATCAAATTATTCATAAACTTCCTCATCCTTGCCACTAGAACCTTAGAAATAATCTTATACATGACAGTACACAAACTAATGGGCCTAAAATCTGCAGGGACATTGACATGCTCTTTTTTAGGTACGACAATAATTTGAGTGAAATTTATTCTTTCATAAAAATAACCATTGTGGAAGAATTCTTGTACAATTTTAATCACCTCAGGACCCAAAATGTTCCAATCTGAAGTGTAAAATTTAGAACCGTAACCATCAACTCCTGGAGCTTTCTCAGGATTGATGGAGTTTACAGCATTCCATCCTCAGATGGACTAAGTAAAATCTCCTCTTGCTCAGCCACAAATAACGGAGGAGTAACTATATTAAGCTGCGTTGTTTAGAATTAAATGATAGTGTAATGAAGAAAAGAAATTCAATGCACATGAACATTTAATCTGACTCAATCCCTCTCCTCTTTGCAGGTTTCTCCGGTCTCTAGCTAGTTGGAAATTGGAACTATTGTTAATTTATTTGTCTGAAAATTATACTTGGTGTATTGGCAAAAATTAGATCACTTGGTCATACGTTGACCCAATCTATTGTTTACGGAGAAAGTTCACCACAAGTCAAAATTGCTCTCATGATGATCTAATTTTGACCATCCGACCGCGAATTAGCACACGGATAAGTCAGACCCAATTAGCTAACTACATGGTGGTCGCCAGCTAATATTCAAAAGTCGCCGGGTGCCTCTTCCCATAAGGATTAAAATGGTGCCAACCATTAATTCGCTCCCGCTCCTCTAAACTATTAGATCGGTTGTTGCAATTTGTGGACCAAAACCTTGTCTCCCTCAATTCCCACTACGCGTTAGGACTCACTCAACCTCAACGTTCAGCTGAACGTTATGAAACGGATAGAAAGGAACGCATACTTCGCTAACGTCTGGTGGAGAGAAAGGGTCCGAGAGACCTAATTTAAAAACGGGATCGAGGAAAAGAGAAGATCATTGAGTTGCAACTTATTCAAACTCATCACTCCGACCGTCTTCACTTGCATATTCAATCAGCTCCATAAGAATCCATAGTCGGACACCAGAACCTTAGAAAAATCTATCTTGGCCACCGGAACCCTAATCCGCTCCAATCCATCCGCCGGAGACCTAGATTTCTGATTGTTCACCGACATCGATTCTGGCTAAGTTTCTATTCACTTTTAATCGCATATTTACTTCATTCTTTCATATCTCAAATTTGCTAACTTGAGCGTCGGAGTCCATACGGTCGACACCACACCGGTGTCCCAGTGGAATCTCACGCTTTCTCGTCTGTCGATCTTGTCTTGTAGGTCACCACGCTTTAGTTTTTGCTAATCCTTTGTCTCGCAGGTAGTTGGTGCCCACGAATTATCAAATCTCAATTGTAGATTTCTGAGCATCTACACTTGGTCAACATTGAAATGGTTAAGCTGCATGGTTTAGAATTAAATGATAAGTAATGAAGAAAATAATTTTTTTTTTTAACACCAAAAATTTCATTCATCAACATAGAGGAGGTACAATTGTTTCAGTATCCCAATACGACACGACACTGAGATACATCTTATTACAATCATTTTGCAGATGCAAAACTAACCAAAGCGGACACAAATCCCACACATGAACACTATTCGTAACCGGATAGTCATTAATCTGAGAAGCTACAATCTTGGTATCAGCTATACAGACAGCCCCGCTGCCAATCTTCGACAAAATATCTGCGACACTATTACTTTGACGATATATACAAACCAGCTGCCAGTCCTCTATTTGATTCAGTAGCTGCCTAATCTGGGTCAGAATCCGGCGATGCTGCCACGCCGGCTCCATAGACCTGTTCACACAACCAACCACATAGGTAGAGTCAGACTGTATCTCAACAGATTGGATATGCAACTGTACAGTGAAAAGTAAACCATAGAAAATACCATAGAATTCTGCCATATTGTTATCCGCAACTCCAATAAAGGCCGAAGATGCACGCAAAAATTTACCATGCTATCTCTAAGTATGGATCCATAACTTGCCTTACCTGGGTTGTTCAACGCTGACCCATCAAAATTTAAAACATAAGAACAACTAGTGGAAGGGCACCATTTACACATTACTATATGTTGCTTAGGTACAATTTTTTATGGAAAGCAAAGTCTACATTGCTTAACCAAAAACAAAATCCTAAAATATAAATCCCTGCATCTTACCTGTTCACCCCTGAAAATAAAGTTATTTCTACTAGCCCATATAACATAAGCTAGTACAATTAACAAAATCTGATTGTCCTCATTAATGGAAAACATAGTGAAGACCTGCAACACATTACAATGTTCCCATGACCACTGAGGTGGTGTGAATAGGTCCCTAAGTTCTTTAAACACATCACAAAAAGCAAAAAGTGTAAGAAATTTTCTTCCCTCTTGTTGCATAACTGACACACAGGTGAAACTGGCATATGAGTAACAACCAAATTAACTGTAGTTGGTAATTTATCATGTATAACTTTGATGGATCCTCGATTTGGAATGGAATAATAATAATGAAAAGCTACGGAAAACGAAAATAATACCTGGATTTTCCTAGCCGATCACGGTTAGGCGAAGAAAAGCTACTAAAGAGTAGTCTTCCCTTCCGTTACTATCTCCCCGGTAACACGGTTTTATAAGACTATCTCCCCTGCCGCAAGGTATTATCAAGACACAAAGCCGCAATCTAGAGATGAACTCACAAGTTTATTGACTGAATGAAAAATATAGAGTCTTACATGCATATTTATACTAGCAAAACTAACAGGCTTTGACCCATTAAGCGACAGGCCTAGCCTGCAAAAGGGAATATTCTAGAGCATAAAACACTAACTTGATAACTAAGAATAATAATAACCTAATAGAGTCTTTATTCAAAAGGAAAACAAATAAGAAATCAAAATGAAGCAACTAGGGAATAATCCCTAGCCGCCCCCCTTCTTCAGCCGCCGGTCATCAGGCCTTTGGGCCTCGTGGCCCGTCTTCTTGGGTCTTCTGCTTCTTGTGGCGTCTCGATCCATGACGAGTGTCCATCAAACTTGCCACCAAAACAATTTAATTCTAGGTAACACATGAAGTTTTCACAACTTTGACCAAGTCCAAACAGGCAACTGAAAATCACGAGTAATAAGATATGCAGATTTTATTGTAAATTTTTCTGAAGATTCCCAAGGTCAAACAATACAATCCTGAGAATTCAAATTAAGGGGAATGACCAAAATCTGCAACACTATGAACAATTAGTTTGGATTTATCTGGAAATTGTTGAACTTTTTAAAATATTAATTCAGAGTATCTATCAAGTCTAGACTTGAAGATTTTGAACCGATCCACAAATTTCGGCTCAATTTGACCCTGATCCAAAAGTACTTTACTTGGTCAGGTCGGGCCAGGATCAGATCTGACTAGACCCAATACCAAAAGCCATGGATTTCGGTCCGGACCGTATCCGACAAAAAATAAAATGGATCATCCACGGATATGATCTAGTGGTGTACCTATCGGATCCAGACCAATTTACCATGTATGTTCACTTCTCCTTTTATCTCATTTGTTTTCTAATTATATCTATTGTACATACATGATATTGATTTTGGTCGACCGAACGCTATTAGTTTGTTTCACGTTTTTTTTTTCTTCTTCTTTAAATACATACAATGTGTAAATGAACTTGCTTCAGCATTTGCATCCACTTGGTTAATATTCTTTACTTGATCTGAAGAAAATATTCCATTTGGTTATTATAGAGATCTTCTTGAGATACATCACTTACAATTTTCAACAAAATAAGTTGATATCATTATACTATATATGTAGTTTGATATATTGGCCTCAATCAAATTGTCTGGCCTGTTCGTTTTTCATCACATGGGAACAAACAATATGAAGAAGAAGAAGAAAAAAGGACAGGAAATTTGGACTGTGGAAATTGGAATGTATATGCATCAAGTCAACTACACAAATTATAAAGGGACATGAGATAAAACATCAAACGGGAGAATATGTTAACATGATCTATCTTTCTTTCTTGCTTAAATTTTTTCAAATTATTATCCAAATGCAGATGAGTGATTAATAATGGTTCACTTCTAATATGGTTGTCAATTTCATCACAAAGTAATTTTATTCAAATTCAACCTCAGTTGAAATTTGAGGTTTACCAATTGTAATATTTGCAAATGTTGTGATGGAACACAGAAGATCGCTATCTTAATTATTTACTTGTTTATTAAGTTATTTCTTTTATCGTTGAGTCTTAGCCAATATGTTAGGATTAGTGGATTATTTTCCGAAATATTCTAATAGATGGACATAGCCCAATTTAGAGTCAATAAGGCATGCTAGTTATTTCTTAGTCTGCAAGTTTTGTTTTATAGGTAGCAAGTTATCTTTTTCTTATTTAAGCATTGTACTACACTCATTATTATTATTATTATGTTATGTTATAAAGAGTTAAGGTTCAGTAGAAGCAGCATGTTTAGGCTTCCGTTGTCTCATTGGACTTTAATCGCCGAAGTGCCTGTACTCCAAATATCGCTCACACTAGTTGTTAATTCAACTGATTGTATGTGTCCTATGGTTCTATGGTTCTATTTATGTATTTACTTGTTGTGAATATGTGTAGAGTTTATGGGTTCTTTTGGTCCTTTAACTATCTTTATGGTTAGGGGCTCAGAAGGTTCCATCTTATGGTAGTTTGGGGACGGGGTTCTAGATTAAGAATATATAAAAAAGGAAATATTGTTTTGGGAGATGAATTAACAAGCTGTATGTATGTTGATGATTGTATTGGGCTCAAACTCCTTGATGCGTGGAGTTGATTGGAGTCATCAATAGCGATGGGCTTCGAAAGTGAGAGCATATATACATTACATTTGAGTTTAAATTGGAACAAATTTCTTAGCTTTCAACTCCAAGAAGTCAAGTAGGTGTAGGTCCTCCTCCCCTATACTATATAGTGACACAAAATGAGAAAGACATTATTATTTCATGGAATTTGGATTCCCTCTAGTGAAGTTCATTTACTCAACTCATCAATAGAATTTTTTTTTGGATTCTGAAACCCAAGTAATCGAATGCCAGGCCGCACGAATAACGATTCAATTCTGTTGTAAAAAGGAATAAGATAAAAGTGTTGGTTGCAACACTTTAGTGAACACATCCTAAAAGTGTTGATTGCACAAGATCATGGTTTACTTAGCAATGAAATGAGGACTTGAGATATCATTACACCCGTTTTTCTTATTGTCATATATATTAATTAGTTGCAACAAATATATTTCTCTAGAACACTAGATATGAAGTCAAGAAAGGAAGCAAACTGTAGCTTGAAATTTAACTATTTGCAGACAAGACAGGATCTAGAGGGTTCTAGATGATTGATCATAAAAAGGCTAATCTAATTTAATTTGCTGCACATCAAAGACTTGTTGGAGTAACAACGGTCTGTTTCTTTCTTCTCGGTGTCTTTCTCGTTTAAATTATAAAAGATCACTAGTATATGTTACTTATAGACAACATACTACAATTATCCTCAATTTAATATAGCAAGAGCATATATAACTGCGATTAGACTATGTTATTTTCGTATGAAATCTCATTATTTTCAGTTTAGTTTTGTTAAATTCAGTTCAATTTTGTTCAGTTTTGTTCAGACTTGCTTAGTTATATTTTATATTACAAATAAATTATGTTCAACTCTGTTCAGTTTCATTAAATTCTGTTCAGTTCAATTCAGTTCAGTTCTGTTCAGTTCAGACGAAAAGAACAGTTTCTTGTCGTCGATCATATCCAACTAATTATGTAATCCACTTAATTTTTTAATTCTTTTAAGCGCTAAAAATATTATTAATCATCACCAAATAGTTTATACAATAAGGTGCATAAGGAATGCACAACAAAATAAACCTAAAAATCGAAACAACTAAGCAAGTAAAGAGTATTAGACAAGAGCAAACCCATAAGCGTTATGGTCGTAGCTCTACTTGACCTATGTCCATCCTACTAGCAAGAAGTCAAGATTCTGAGAGTTTACAAGTTGTACCACTAACTCTTAGTCAAGTCCAAAGGAGTGGACATATATTTCATAGCAAGTTTATGAGACTTATCTAGATACTAAAGATGATTATCTACTTTGGGCCACTGGACAATCACGGAAATGCAATGTGGCCATGTATACTTTTAACAAGCAGCTCGAAACCAAAACCACAATATATACAAGAGCACCAAATCAACCAAACCGAGAGGGTTAAAACTCTACAAGACCGAGGAGCACTTAACACTTCCATCTTCCAAGAAGACAGGCGTGAACACCCTTGGAGGATCGAGCTAACCAAATCAACCTAGAAAGTACCATGAGCAGCCTTGGAGGACCGAACCAACCTAGTAATCCACTTAATTGATGGTGCTATTTCAGTCTCACCCCTCCTTAAATTGGAAACTCCAAAATGAGTACCGAGGTGGCCGTGGGATTAGATATTTAGATTAGAATGAGTGATTCAATTAGAATGAATAGCATGTGCTTACATTCTATGGCACATGCTATTCATTTTGCAAGTCGAAATTCCTCCAGAATTTTCTCATTTTGTATAATAATGGGTAGAAATAAATCCGGGTGATCCATGTACCTATAGCCCAATATTAATGTTTTCTAAGTCAAGTTGTTAAATAATCATTGATATTAGTAATATCTAAAAGCGTCGATAATGACTTTATATATAAATAAATCAACCATATATGTAATTTTAATCATACAACAACCTGCGTCATTGCTTATTAAGTGTTGATGAATTGTTTCGGTCGAGTCAACTTAAATTAATCGATAAAATATGTCAGTGAGATTTATCTTAGTGCTGAAGCATATATGTATATCTCGAGAAAATTAATAAGGAAGTACTAGTAATGATATAGTCAATTACGTGTGTGTGTGTGTGTGTATACCATTTCATTTTATTTTATTGCCTTATCAATTATCTATTAATCTTGTCAGTTATCACCCATGGTTCTGCAGCTATTCAAGTATTCTTGTTATGTGACTGTACGTTAGTATATATTTTAGCAAAAAATGAAATGTGATCCGCAAGAAATGGCGTGACCGGTGATGCCCCACGCCACCACAACCCATTTTATTTGAATTAACTTCAAAATTTTACACTGTGACCCTCTAAATGTTCAATAAATCACGACTAGAAACAAATTTTCTAAGGCTTAATTTCATGTTCAATTCAAGACTGACGTTTTTCATCTAATTTGTAACTTTGTTTCTGGTACAGTGTGAGTTTATTGATATTCATATGCAATGGACGAAAGACAATATGCTCTAAATGTTCAATAAATCACGACTAGAAACAAATTTTCTAAGGCTTAATTTCATGTTCAATTCAAGACTGACGTTTTTCATCTAATTTGTAACTTTGTTTCTGGTACAGTGTGAGTTTATTGATATTCATATGCAATGGACGAAAGACAATATGCTCTAACAAAGAATACATATTGGTTTGTAAAAACATTACTAGTGTACTAGCTATCTCGTATTACCAAGACGACGATTATTAATAATTAAAACACCTAAAGTACGTATCAAGTCTCAATTGATAATCCGTTCATATTTAGCGTGTGGTAATTTAAATTTCTATCAACAAGGGGTGGGAACAGTAGTCCTTGAGGAACACGCTTTTGGATATTTTAAGACATTGAACAAAACTCCGACACGGCCACACTTTTCTATTTCTATCATTATGCTATCCAAAAAGGACTTGTATATACTACTACTACATGGTTAAATTTTAAATTATACTTCTATATGAGATAATATATTTATCCAACAACTTAAAAAGTGAGCTCAATTAACTTGTAATCAGAGTTTTATAATGTGCTTACAGCTAGGCCCGCCTAATATTCTGCTTATATATCATTAGATAATTTTACATGTGTTTCCTCGGTTTTTAAAAGTATCATATTCATATCCCTTTCATGAACGCATTTCAATTTATTTTCATCTCTAGTTCTGTCACTTCAAAAGAAATGTGATGTGATAACAACTAATTGAAACACGAATAATTTGTCTACTAACTCAAGCTACAAAATGGGTAAATTCTCTTGGAATTATCTCTAACATTTACTTTGGAGTAATTAACAGGGAATATTATCCACTTCTATATTAGACTTTGGACCATTTCAAAACTAGATATCAATCCTATCCTTATGGAATCAAGAATTAAACAAAACGGAAACAAAAAAAGAAAAGTAAAATTACCAATAGAAGCTTCTAACTACATTAAGGATTAGCCCCCTTCCCCAGAACTAGAAGTCAAACCCAAAATAAAAATAAAAACAAAACACAATTATTATAAATAAATTGAATATAAATAATAGAAGCTTCTTTGAATCATGTTCTTGCAAGATTTATTGCATTTATTTGACCACCACTTGGTTTCCCTCCTGTTCAAGTATTCCAAATAAAACAGTATACATCCATGTCCATAAATACCTTGCCTACAAACTTTTTCCAATCCATTTCCCAAACAAAACAAAAACACATATCCTAAATCCCTCACAAACACACCACAACAAACCTTCATTTCCTCATCATCATCTCAAATGTTCATCTGTGGCAGTGGAAGTTTTCCTCATCAAGACGAAGACGACTACTACGAATATATTGCCCCGAAGAAATCGAAAAGGAGCACGAGTTTCTGCAAGATTATCGGTAGGGATTCAGGCAACAAGAATCCTTACGCTGATCGTGGACTGGACAAGTTCAACGCGCTTCTAGCCGATCTTGATGACAAGAAGCAGCAAATTTACATGGAGATGGGAGGCGATCACGTATCCTTTGTCCGCTTCGTTTATACTAACTCCAGGCGTGTGAAACCGATCATCGTTCGATCAGCTAAGGAGAAGCGGAACAAGAAGGACACGATGGAGATGGGCAGTCCCAGGAGTACTGTTGAAATTGTACCTAATGTAACAGGAGACGTAGCACCAAGGCACAGTGCAGGATCTGAATCAGTACAATCTGAGTTAGTACATCGGAGAGAAGATAAATGTAGTCTGGTTAAGACATACATGAGGTCTAGTGGAAGCTTTAAGATGGATGACTTGATGCAACCTAGGTACTTCATTCCTGTGATTATAGCACTGGTTCTGTTGCTTCTGGCAGTTTTCGGGCGGTCTTTCACGATTCTGTGCACGTGTATTCTATGGTACTTGAGTCCTACGATCAACTCATCAACATCAGCAGCAACATGGTTAGCTACCAAGAAACCGAAGACATTGAAGAAGGAATATTCAAAGACAATGAGCGCGAAAAACATGGTCCAGGGCGAGGGACCGGCTTCTCCTAAGACCGACTCATTAACACCGGTGGTGACATTGTCTAGTAAGAAAAAGCCAAAGATATTGAAGAAAGTATATTCCAAGACTGTCAGCGCGAAGAGCTTGGTGCAGAGTGAAGGACCATCTTCTCCAACAAGTGTGCTCACAAGTCCGACGGACGATAATAGGAATCGACCACTATGTCCAATTAGAACTAGAAAAAGCAGCTTATGAAGACCGTTGGTGTTTTGTGAACTCAATGGATTTTTCTTTTGTTCTTTGATAATTTTGTTCTTGTTATTTGTTAGAACGAATAGTTGTTATCATGAGGCCGGTTGTAATGCCTGTACAGAACTGTGGTTTTCACCAAAAGGCCTCATGTAAGTTTTGAATTCTCCGAATGTAATGTTCGTTTTGGTTCAATGTTAAATGTTCATAATCTTCTCATCAGTTGTACATATATAATTGCAGTTTTAATAAAAGGCCTGTGAAACAAAGTCTTCTTGAATTCCCAGAATGTAATGTTGAGAGACTTGGAAAAGTCTTAAGCTCACAGCGTGAATCTTGACATGTTCTTTAAATGAAACAGTGTAGTAGTAGTACTATTTAGTAGAATTGGTGATATGTTAATGTAACGTGTAACGACGTGTTGAAGCAGTTGTGGAATAGCAAGAATGACGTGTTGGGGTTCATTTTCTATGTTTCCGTATAAAATTTATTATACGCCCAAGGATTTTTATATACTATTGTATACGTTTTGATAATGATGAATTGACTTGTTCCCATTGTTCATTGTATATATTTTATTAGTAATATGTCAATTTTATAGTTGGAATTATCATTCTGATTTGGCCAGTAGTTGATTAGGTAGTTTTATTAAACAAGTGATTAGGTACAGTATGAAACTCAAATCCCGCCAAGTATGAACAGACTTACTACTGTATAACAACTTAAATCACAGTTGGACAATAACCCCTATGGTACCATGTCAATTACCAGACATATATTTACATTATATAAACACATTTGTTAATTGTTAGCACAGCCTCTAATTATGAACTTATAAGCCTTTAAAACATTATTATGCATCCATTGCGTTAGTTTCGTGACTGCTCGGTGTGAATATTCAAATATGGCAGCCTAATGAATTGGATGTGGATATTCCGATATTGAGATTTAGTTTTTTCTACGTTACACCGTGCTTTAATATTGTACCATGATTGTACTTTGTGCCTTATATGTTACATCGTACAACACATTAAAGCACCACAAGTCACAACATGTGCAGCAAAGTATAAACCGATCGATTCGATATAGTGAAGTTTGAATTTTTTGCAATAAATGTTGCACTTATGAGGAGGCTATACTAGAAGTGTAGAACAAGACTTTATCTTTACCACATTTCAACTTGATATTTTAGGAATAGTAATAGCTTAGGCAGTTAGGTCCTATTCGCTTCTAGAAATATTGGCAAGATGACTGATCCAAGTCATAAGATGATCCAAGTGTAAGTTCATGTGCTTCTAGAATACACCACCATGTGATCTTTCCTTACTCGACGTAACATGTGATGTGTGAACATTAATACGTAAGGTAAGGGGGATAATTATTCATTTCACGCCAGCCATTTGCCATTGGGTAGTTATGAATTATGATCATAAAAACAAACCTACAACCATAAGAAATGTAACAACGTCGCGTCGCTGAGATTTGAACATAACTTTATATCACAAATTATCTGTATTTTTATATAAACTGGTAAAATGATATCTTAAAGTGTCTAAATGCAACAACGCGATCAAGTTTTCTGCAATAATAATACAACAAATTTCTGAGAGTCCGGGCAAGAAGAATCATTCACCTTGCAGAATGTAGGTTCGGCCCTCTGTAGTGGAGTAGCAGACTCAGGGGTGGTTTCGTAGATGCTTGTTTGGAGGCAAAGATCACCCTATTCACAAGGCTGACTCTCTTAATGATCTGAAGTACATGATAGAGAGAACCCAAAGGAACTAAGCGCCCAACCATGAAATACTTGTAACGTTCAAATCAGTCCTGCAAGGAGACACTTGGTCAAAAGTTGTGTGCTTAAGCTCTGTGGTTCGCAACTTTAAGTGACTAGGTTGGGTTTAAAAATTAATACCATCCAGGAAAAAAAGGGGGTAAAGCATAACAAAAACTGATTAAGAAGCCAGTTGGCTTAGGGATCGGTCTTACTCAGATATTTCTTTTGATGTGAAAAATGAGAAAAAGATGTACATATTCTACAGTTAAGGGCAAGTTACTAAATTTAAATGTGTAGGCATTAACAGAAATAGATTACATGAATTGTCAGCCATGTAGTTAGTTTAGTGTGAGGTTGTGTTTACTGACCTTGAACCGCCTTCTCCGTGAGTCATCAGAGTCAAGTCGTGAGACTTGTGAAGCACGACCAGAAGGTTCACTCCGGTAATTCCCGGCTCCAGTTGCTGGAGCCCATCGTGTTCTTTCATCTACTTGGCTTCTAGAACTTTGAAAGAATCCATCCTTGTCCCAGGTCACTTCATAGTCAGCCCTCAAGCGAGAACCTTCCTACATTAGTTACAATCAAAATATGAGTGATCTTATCTAATGGAAACCCTAATTACATATCCAATAGTATCTTCAATCTTGCACAAACATTACGGGAGAGTAGAGAGCATTGATGAATTGAACTGGAGATTGGTGAATTATGAATTTGCAGAACCATTAAACTACAGCCACCTCTTTCAGGAGTAACTAAATCTAAAGATCTAACTGAAGGTTAGGATGAAACCAATAATGGTACAAATTCTGCTAATTTTGCACCATAAGTTGTCTGGTGGGCTAGGGAATTCTAGGATATCACAGGGGTAGGTATGTAAAGAAACGTAGCAATTCATTAAAGAAGAAATCAGAAAGGAAATATAAGAAGAGCTATCTACCTTATTTAGGGAGCGACCACATAAGACCTTCAAGGCATTATAGAAGTCCGTATAAGTTTTGAATCGAACTACAATCTTACAATTGAGGCCAGAAACTAAGCCTCCATCATCTTCATCCCCACCATCACCTATGTCATTGTCCTCAGCAACATCAAGATTCCTATAGAAGTAACAACTTTCAAGGATGATAACAAAGACACAAATTGAAGATTACCGCACATGATGTTAACAAATGAATAGTTATTTACGTATACTAAAAGTGTAAAAAATGAGCATAAGAACCTGATCTTCCCAAGTGAAGAGAAGATAGTATGACTGACTAGCATCGAAGGCTTGGACGAGACCCGTGGCTCAGCAAACCACCTTGATGGCAAGCCTTTCAATATAATCGTATCAGGTTGTTGCCTATCAACCCTCGAGTGTCCTATCATGCACATAGAGGCAGAGCATAATGAGCACCAAACAAGTTATCAACAGTACAATGACAAACTAATCGCTTAATGGCACATTATCGGTAACGAATTCAAAAGGCCACAAACAAGTTTCTAATTCTACCTCACAAAATTCACATAACAAAATCACAATGTCAATTTTAAGCTAGCTTATCATGTACATAAATGATAAAACAACCAAAACTGCAAGCTCGAAATCGAAAAAAACCTCGATTCCCAAACGCAGCAATCTCCTCCCACTGCTTCCTCATCCCCTCAACATCATCAGACAAAGGCATCTCCACAGTGAGCTTAAACCTCACCCCTTCCAAATTCAGCTCCATTCCGTCCATCTCATTCGCAATCCCCTTCTTCCACTCCAAATACTCCTTCTCGTACTCCACACCGTCCTTCTCCAACCCTAACATCCTCGCTCTCGTTAAGAACGGCTCCAAATCCAAAACAAACAGCGCGCCACGCGCCACGGCCTCCTCGCGCTTGCGCTTCTTGAGGTCCTTGTACTTGTGAATTATAATGTCTTCTTCGGCGGCGGCGATGGAGTGTGATTTTTTGAGGTAGTCGATTAGAGAGCGCTTGAGCTTCCATTCGTCGAATGGAGCGACGGATTTGTCGCCACGGTGGACGGTGAGGTTGAGTTTGAGGCGGGGGGTGAGAGAGAGGCTGGATTCGAGGGAGAAGGGTTCCGTGGGGAGGAGGTCGGCGGCGGGGTTCTGGTGGCTCATCACGGCGGCGAGAGGCGTTGCGGGTTTACGAAATTATTTTTCGACCTGGTTGTTGACTGAAAGACTGTGTGGTCTGTGTGGACTAGTGCGTGGGCTTAATAGTAAATTGCAAGATAACCCTTTAATAGTTTGAAATTTTAATAAACCCCTTGCCTAGTTTCTAAAATAGATGTAGTGAACATGTAAGTATAAAGTATTCGGCTTATTAAGTCCTACTAGAATAAAAATATAAAGAGAATGTATCTTGGCTTATTAACGTATATTGCGCATACATCATATTAAGTGTGATATTCGTGACCTGGGAAGCAAGTCTCTCATAAAGCTGACAAACCTAGCAGAGATTGCTAATAGCCTTGATGTAATTCACTAACTAACTAATGCACATTATACACACTTGATAATGCTTTCGCATATTTAATTTTTGGCTTTTACAATAAGTTAAGCTAGTAATTGCTGTTGCGCAAGCCAATAGGCTTGAGGTTCTGTTTCAGAGGTCTGAAAGGGAGCAAAATGTGACGTCCATAAGTTTTGGAGAGTTTTTTCCTCGCAAATTAGTGGTGGGATCTAGAAGGCTTGGGGAAATACTACAATTCTACAAAAGGTTAGGGACATTATAAAAGGTTAGAGACATAATAACGGTACTCTCTAGAATGTAGTAGGAAACTCTTCATTGTAAATAGTAGAGTAAGCTCTCTAGAACTTGATACCTAGACTTGTATATATAGGGATGGTGAGTTCGTTTGAAACTCAACCAAGCAAAGTGAGATCAATTGTAGAGTTAGAAAGTCATGGCAATACAATTGTAGAGTCATCATTAATTTCTAAAATCTTTATTGCACATATATGGAAAGTGAACCATACATTGTTTCTCTACCAGCTTATCTTAGAAAACGTCACATATTCGGTTTTACCCTTCCCTCCTTCCAATATATATGTACTCTAGATCTACCCACAAATCTTTTAGTGGAATTATAAATGCAGAAAATTACATAAAGCAACCACTTGAGGGTACCTAATTGGTAAAAAAGCTAGTTACAAATAAGGCCATTCTAATTTTTTTGGCCCTAATTTCGCTCATTCTTTTCAATTGTACCCCTGCCCCCTTTCTTCCTCTGCAAGCCGGTAAATAAAACGTATTTCAATCTCATTTATTGCTCCCTCAGCTCGAAATCAAATTTCGTTCCATTTTCGTACGGATTTTTTCCTTTTTTTCGTTTGAAATCGTGAATCTACTGCGTTTCTTCGTGTTTTTTGCTATGGATTTGTTGATTTCGTTGAAATCGAACGGTTTGTGTTATGCGTGGATGGTGAGGGGTGAGATTTTGTTTTCTGAATTGCTTGATGTTGATGTGTCTAAGCTGAATCTGAATGATTTGGATTCGACTCAGTTCCAGTATTGGATCGGTGAGAATCGATATATTGTTTTCAGTGATGACGATTTGAAAGCTATGATTATGCTCTGTTCTGCCAATGGCATGAAATTTGTTAATATGGATGTTTTGGTTGGGTTGGCTGATGATTGCGTTGAAAAACCTGTGAAACGAGCTAGATTGAGCATTGATGGTGAGGACAGTAGATCTGTGTTGTCTGAAACTAGCTAGGGTTTCAGTGGGTGAAACTAGCTTTGGTGTTGATACTAGGCCTGATCTGCTTGAAACTAGGGATACTATTCTTTCTCTGGTTGAAACTAGGACTGAGATGTTTGAAACTAGTGATAAATTGGTTGAAACTAGTTGTGGTGTGGTTGAAACTAGTGCTGACATGGATGAGAATAGGGGAAGTAGGATTGCTGTGTTTGAAACTAGTATTGGGAGGTCTGAAACTAGCTCTGGTGTTGCTTTAACTAGGTGTGGTGGTATTGCGTTGGCTGAAACTAGGCTTGAAACTAGGGTTGGTGGATCTAGAACTAGTGGTAGTAGGCCTAGTGGGTCTGAAACTAGGCTTGAAACTAGGGGTTCATGTTCTACGGTTGGTAAGGTTGTTTGTGCAGGTCCTAGCAGGTTTGCTTCTGAGGTGATTGTGGCTGAAACTATTGAGGATCCACTAGTTTCAGGTCATGCTGCGCTGGTTTCAACTGATGTTCCTTTTAATAATAATGTCAATGATGTTGCTATTTATGGAGGTGTGCCACAGGCTAGTCAAATGATGTTTAAGTTGGCTTTAATTGTAATTAGTTTTGGTTTTTGATTTATATACGTATTTTTCCCAAATGTAGTTATCAATGGGGATATTGACTACTGCAAAAGTAAAGGCATGTTTCACACATTTTCTATAACAAAAAATGAGATAAGCAAAGATAAGTCTTACTATAAGTAATGCAAAGTGTTTCCAAAAGCACAATGTCGGTGTTCAAGTATCTTTTTTTGTTTTGGGTCGTATCGATACTATTGTTTTTATTTGTTTCTCGAGTCAAACAAAATTGTTGTTGTTTCTCAAATAAAAGTACTAATTCAAGTTCCGTTTTCTGGGTGATGTGAGGTGTAATCATTGAAATTCTGAAGTTAGGTTCTGGTATAATAAGTAACAACGTCATACACTTTTGATTCCAAACATTATGTTTTGTATATTTAGCTTATGCATGAAGCTCCACTCATGCGTTCTATTTAAAACTAAAAATAAGCATTCATACGTACATGCAGCATCAGGACGGAAAGATTCATGCAAATGAGTGTGGTATATACTTGGCCTAATCGTAAAGATTCAATAGCTTAGTATATCTACTCAATAACTTGTATCTTTGGGAAAATAAAAGTCGCTATCCTGGTAAGTTGTTTGTTCTAGAAGAAATGCGTTCAATAAAATACAAGTGACAATAATTCATTGCAATAAAACTGTACAAATATGGATGAACAGGACTAACAATAATTGGAAAGTGTGACTAGTACATGGTTTATAAGTTGTTTGCATTCAATAAAATACAAGTAAAAAGAAGTTACCCAAAAAGTGTGACAAAGATTTAAAGAGTAGAAAACACCGTCAACAACAACTCTCCACAAACAAACACTTAAGTGGCAAAAAGTTACCCGAGAGTGTAAGATTTCAAGACTATAACAAATAAGTGGTACATTAGGGATGATGAAAACACCATCAACAACAACTTTACAAAGTTTACCAACAATAGATAATCCAAGAGCGATATATTGATATAGAGTATATTCATAACCAAGCATATGAAACCATAGTAGTATGATGGAAGAGATAGATATAATTAAATAAAACAGAAAAGGTTTATTGAATCCTGTAAAAAATGCATGTTTGATTGATGTTTTTGCAGGCATAGATTAAAGATAGACATTCAGGCAAAGAAACTGTAGTCTGATTGAAATTGAAAGGAACAGAAAAAAATTAAGTCTTAGGCTGTCTAAATTAACATGGTGTTTTTCGGTAAAGGTAGAAAATCCCAAAAAAAAAATGTGATTATCTTCTGATTTTAGAAATTAGGATTTTTTACCTCTAGCACCCCTACTAGACAACCCAATTACGTTTGGGTCCCTATTAGTCAAACTATTACATATAGGTCCAAAATTTCGAAATACCATTGACCAACTTATAGATTACTGTTCAATATTATCACTCCAAACAAAATTTTTTCCAAAATTTCGAAATACCTTTGACCTTAATATTTTTCATTTTTCTTATCTTTTTTTTTCTTTCCTTCCTTCTTCTTCTTCTTTCTTCTTCTTTCTTCTTCAATCTGATCGAAGCCAAGCTCCGATGAACTGCCCCATAGAGTTGAACATAGTAAAATAAGAAATTGAAAGATTTCGTTGAAATTGTTCGTTTGGAAATTTCCCGAAAAGCTAATCATAGGTTCTTCTCTCCATCGGAACAACATGGCCGTTATGCTCATTACTAAACTTGTTGAAGAGATGAAATATAACCAAGGTATATCTTTTTGATCAGAAGAGGTTGAATCGATCATCAGAAGAAAAATTAGGCAAAAAATGAGGATACATTCTGGGAAAATCAAACTTCCATCGAAGAGACTTTTTTTTAAAAATTTTATTTTGGGTTAATTTTAAAATATAAAATCTATGGGGCTTACTTTGCAATAAAATGTGGGAACATTTGAAATTTTAAAAAGTTACATACCTTAAATTGAATTATTAAGTGACAAATTGGTAAAATAAAAAAGATTTGAGTTAAATGTGCAATTAATAAAAATTATAGTTGTTTGGCCTCAGTCAAAACTCAATATTTGACCAAGGGGCGGTTTCAAAATAAAATAAAATTTGACCAAGGGTAATAATGTTCTTTCATTGTTTTAATTCGTGTAAAGTCAAAGTCGTGGATGCGGATATAATTGTTTGACTAACGAAGGTCTATCTGTAATAAAATTGAGATGGGTGTTATATGTACGAATTCCCTTAGAATTATGAAATTTATTTTATTAGGCCCATGTTTTATTTTACATCTCTTGAATCAATTTCCTTACCAGAAAAACATATAATAGTCAAAGTAGAGAATAAATTAAATCACCCTACTTCTAATTGTGCAGTAAATGTTTTTTTAGATAATACTAGGAACCGCATCACACGCGCGTAGCGTGTGAAGTGTAATCTTGTAAAACATTATTGTTTTATTAAATAATATATTCAAATAAATGGAGTGTATATATAATCTTCACATAATGACTTCAAACGTAATAAAAAATAACTAATTGATTAATTAAACTTAATATAAATGGTGTGTTATAAATGTATATAGTTTTTATAGTTATGCAATTAATAGGTTTGAATTGAACTATATTAGACATACAAAAATTATTCTTCCGATAAGTTAAGAACAATCAGATACATCTTTAGACTTTGGAAACATTCAACTTCAAAATCTGCAATGCATCTTTTTCGCATGTTAATTTATATTCTTCATCAGTTGAATATATTGTCAAGTGTTTCATATAAACATTCTAGTTTCGTAATATGATGTTTTTAGTTATTTTTATCGTATGATTTAAAAATAATTTAAGGTCAAATGACCATCGAAAAAGTCAACAAAATCAAGTGTTACATTTATTATTAGATGGAGGAAATATGTATTTTTTCATAAGAACATTTCATGGTTATTTTAAAATTAAGTATAATATGTCATACAACTTCATGTTAAAAAATAAAAATTTAAGAAGAGAATAAATAAAAAAGAAAAAATTACGTCCATAAGATTCGAACCCAACACCTTCAACTAAAATAATGATACAAATAATAGAGAAAATCACGCCAGATTTGAACCAAACACCTTCAATAAAAATAATAGAGAAAAATCACGCCAACAATATTCGAACCCTACATCTTGTAATTAACTAATGACACATGTACGCACCAGATTGAAATTAGATAAGCAAGATCAACGGATTAAAATTGATTGGTAGGTCAATCAATTGGGTAAATCAACAGACTTATTATATTACTTTAAAAACTAAAATTGTGCAATAAATATTTCTTAGATAATAAACTAAATCACACTACTTCTAATTCACAGTAGATATTTCTTTTTGAATTGAAAAATAAATGTTTTAATTGATTTTAGCGTACACTACAACTTTTTTTTTTGTAATTTTAAATTGCTTTTCATGAAAATATTCAAACACATTTTATTAACTTTAATAAAATCATATCAAAATTACTCTCTAAATAAAACATTTGCAAAAGGTAATTTAGATTGATACTTGATGAACTAATTGATTTTATTGAAAATATTCTGTAACTTGTAGATGATTTAATATATTCTTCGTTTGTTTCAATATTTTTTTACGTTTGATTCTGTATGGTTTTAAGGGGTATGTTTGGTGTTGTTATTGGAGTCGAATATCATCTAGCTCGGATAACATATGTGTCGAGCCTAGCTCAACTCGCTAGGATAACGAGTAAATTTTTATAGTACTCGAGCTCGAGCCTAATTCATTATAAAAAATGAAAAATAAATAATATTGTATTAAGTATTAACCTAGTATCGCAAGTCATATCGGATCTAAAAAGGTATGCCACCAGTCTACAGTCTACTGTGTATAACTGAGTTGACCCCAGTTCAAATCGCCAGTAAAATGAGCTTAAAAAAGAGCCCCGGATTGGCTCCAAATTAGATTGGAGTAGTTGTTTTGCTCAACTCGTGACTAGCAGAGTGATCACGAGAGGATGAAACTAGAGTTAGGCAGGCTATGAATGATTGAGATTGCAACCCGTGTTTTGGTACTTGGCAGTATTCAACTTCAACAACCATATTCTTTCTCGTTTGTCCAATTAACAAGAGTCCCCTATTTGACATGCATGTCACATTTGTCCCTTTCTCTGTAATTTCCTGTAAATCTTCACAATCTTTTCGTTATCCATTTCCTAGGCTGTATATATTATTATATGCACCAACAATATATTGACAGCAGGCTCTTTTTTATATATACTTATTACTAGTATATAGAATATAGTAGATAGTATTATTCGTCAATCCATACTTTTTTGGCCTTACAATTACTACGAGTATATCAGATATCACTTTGAAGTAAAGACTCATTTCCCAGAAAAGCAAAGCAACACATTTATCATGTTATTATTTTTGCTTCAACCAACAAATAAACTGCTTCAGCTTCACTATGCTTATATCACACTCTTAGTACTACAAAGTATGTGTTCTGACTCTATAATTAATTTCCACTCATCATCTTTTATTCATGTCATTATTATTTTATTACTACATACAATACATGTACAACAAGTAGCATTATTCAACTATTACACAGATTTTCTCAGGTTTCTGCATGCTATGCCTACTGCTGCTGCTACTGTCAATCTGCTTGTTCAAAATGACCAGGTATAATTAATTGTTATTCACCTCTTCGGCTTCATAGAGAGTGCAAAGCTTGTTAAAAGATTCGATTTTTGTTGGCTTATCTTTTCTTGCATAGGGATGAAAGGCTTCTTAATTAATTAATTCTTGTTTGTAGGTGGTGTTGGATAATGGATTGCTCCAAGTTACGCTAACGAATCCTGGTGGTCTAATTGTTGGTATTTGTTACAATGGACTTGACAACTTGCTTGAGCTTAATAACCCTGACTTAAATGGAGGGTATGTGTATGTTCATATAAATGCAGCTAGTTTGTAGTAATCTTGATCCACCTGATTCCACATTTTGCTAAGCTGTTAAATTTCAAATTAAGAGTCATGCACTATATCTGCTCTGCTGTGACGTTGGACTAATATCTAGGGGTGCTTCAAATGTATATGGAAACATTTTCCCAATATCAGGAAATTGAATTGATGATTCAGTTTCAATATAATTCAATTTCCTAGAGTTTAACAAGAGTGTAATGCTGGTCAGGTTTTGGGACCTTAACTGGAGTGAAGCTGGAACTTCAGGCACACGTGGGGTTTTCGATAAGTAAGTCCACTGTCATGAAATTCAAAATGGTTCAGTTCTGTCGACAATTGCAACTTGCGGCACTGTTAAATTTTATAGTCTTGCTAGAGAGACAGACCTCTAGACTGGATATATGAATCCAATATATGATGAATTAGTGTCACCTTAAGGCTTAAACAAACTTATATTTCGAATTGTTGTAGATTCTAATTAGATAGCTTGTGTGAGAAAGGAATTTCATGACAGATATGATCATCAATACCCTTGCAGGATTAAAGCAACCGAATTTGAAGTTATAGTGCAAGATGAGAAACAAACAGAACTCTCATTTAAAAGACCATGGAATCCTTCACTGAAGGGACAGATTTCCCCTCTGTCAATTGACAAAAGGTTATTGCACTAAACCTGTGCAAGCAATATCTTGAAATACTTTTATGTGGTTATATGCTATTTAAATTCTGTAGTCATGAATTGAGTTACGTTTTCTGTAGGTTCATAATGCTTCCGGATTCATCAGGCTTCTATACTTATGCGATTTTTGAGCACGGAGAAGATATGCCAGCATTTTATTTAAACGAAGCCAGAATCGCCTTCATGCTCAAGATAGACAAGTAGGGACTTCAATCCACACTATTTTACCAGATCAGTTGTACCTCATATTATTGACTGGAACACTGCAGAATGCTAATTCAAATATAATTCGATTTTAGGTTTCACTACATGGCCATGGCTGATGATAGGCAAAGATACATGCCCCTTCCTGAAGATCGGGTACCCCCACGAGGCAGACGGTTGGCTTATCCAGAAGCTGTTCTTCTTGAGGATCCTGTGGAGCCGGAATTTCAAGGAGAAGTAATTATTTTTAAGCCTTAAACAAAACATTTTCAAATTCCGTTTCGTTAGTGCCTGAGATGTCAAATATATCATGTGTGCCTTTTTTTAATTTGAAGGACAGGTTGATGACAAGTACCAGTATTCTTGCAAAAACATAGATAACCAAGTGCATGGGTTTATATGCTCTGAACCACCTGTTGGTTTCTGGCAAATTACGCCGAGTAATGAGTTTAGGACTGGAGGGCCTTTCAAACAGGATCTCACTTCTCATGTGAACCCTACCACACTTGCTGTATGTTACCCTTAATGAAACATTGTTTTGTTACGTCGTGTAGCTCATGTATACAGAACTAGTTTCTGTGGGCCTGTTTTGTTCATTTATTCCTGAATCGTGTAAACAGATGTTTGTAAGCACTCATTATGGAGGACAGGATCTGATCCTGAAATTCGAAGAAGGTGAAACATGGAAGAAAGTTTTCGGTCCAGTTTTCATGTATGTCAATTCAGTGGTGGATAAGGTTGATACAGTTTCAATGTGGAATGATGCTAAAGAGCAGGTTTAGATTTAAACACTTTTTTTTTTTTTTCTTTTCTGTTCTTTCTTGTTTATCTGTTTTCGGTTTAGCCGATCCATAAGTATATTAATGCAATCTAAGTTATTGATCCAGATGAAGAAAGAAGTTGAGAAGTGGCCATACAGCTTTCCTGCATCAGTAGATTTTCCACACGGTGATGGAAGGGGTAGCATTACTGGTAGACTATTCATTCAAGACAGGTAGAAATTGTGCTTGTATTTCTGTATAATATAAAAAGCAAATAACATCGAGTTTATTCATGTATGGTCACTACTTGCCAGTTATATCTCCGAGGATAATATAGCAGCAGAAGGCGCTTATGTGGGATTAGCTCTTCCAGGGAAAGCTGGATCATTCCAAACAGAAGGAAAGGTATGTCTGTTTAATCATATTTTGTTTCTGTTCTTGTTAAGCAAGAAAGTTTGTGGTACATGCATTTGTGGGAAAACTAATTTAGAAATGTGCCTCTCATCTGGAGCCAGTAACAGAAATTATTCTCGTTGTAACAGCAATACATATATATGTCGTGGATCGCATCTTGGTACTTAAAGTCGTATGTAACTGATGTTTCAGGGTTACCAGTTCTGGGTAAACACCGACGAAAATGGTTCTTTCCTCATCTGTAATATTCGTCCGGGGGATTATGATATATACGCGTGGATCCCTGGTTTCATAGGAGAGTATCACTCCAATAACAGCATAACCATTGCAGCAGGTCATTTTCACAATTTATAAAGTGTTACATCTTCTGAAGAAATCTATGAGCAATCTTTATAAAATTGAATACTGGCGATCCAGGCAGCCAAATTGACGTGGGGGGTGTTCTGTACGTGCCTCCAAGAAATGGACCGACGCTGTGGGAAATAGGCATTCCAGATCGATCTGCAGCAGAGTTCTTTGTTCCTGATCCTAACCCAATGTATGTGAACAAACTGTACATAGATCATCCTGCTGACAGGTTAGTTCTCTTCTTACAATATTACATACGAGAATAAAATGTGTATCTTAGGATTTGAAAAGGTCTTGATCCAAACGCCCAGTTGGTAATCGCCATTACCCTTTGGCAGGTTTAGGCAGTACGGGTTATGGGAGCTATATGCTGATACATACCCCGATGATGATTTGGTATATACAGTAGGCGTTAGTGACTACCGAAAAGACTGGTTCTATGCTCAGGTTACCAGGTAATATATATCTTCTTCGACTCACTCTCATGTTGTGTTATATCACTGGTTTGTATAAACTGTGACATACTTACACAAGTGACCTTAGATACCACCTCACAAAATGGTGGTCTATAAAGAAAATAATATTGTTATGTTGGTTACATATCATTTGAACTTCAGAAAAGTAGGAGAAAATGCATACAAAGGAACAACATGGCAAGTCAAGTTCAAGCTTGACAGTGTCGATCAGAGTGGGAACTACATGCTGCGAATTGCACTAGCATCAGCAACTTTGTCTATACTTGAGGTAATGCAATCTTGATGCATACAGCA
Source organism: Plantago ovata (assembly GCA_028274465.1). Lineage (NCBI taxonomy): Eukaryota > Viridiplantae > Streptophyta > Magnoliopsida > Lamiales > Plantaginaceae > Plantago > Plantago ovata. The sequence continues at coordinate 5,028 of JAHHQI010000150.1, read as the reverse complement.
TAACTGTGAAAGTTGGCAAGTTTAACAGATCAAGGAACTATAAATTTCAGAACATGTGTGGGAACTTTTCTTTTCATTAATTAGTCTCTGATGCTATTGAAAACTCAGAATTAACCCTGTATGTAGGTGAGAATCAACAATAGAGAGGCAAATCCACCCCAGTTTTCGAGTGGACTAATTGGGAGCGACAACGCGATTGCAAGACATGGGATTCATGGTCTGTACTGGTTGTTCAGTGTGGAGATAGAAAGTTCACTACTGAATGTAGGAGACAATACTGTATACCTCACACAAGCAAGGAGTGCTAGTGCTTTGCATGGAATCATGTATGATTATGTTAGATTGGAATGTCCTGAATCCTCCTGATCATCATGTTAATTAGTCCTGTTGAGGTTGAGTGAATGCTAGAGGTAAGTGACTTGTTATCATCATGAGGAATATAATACCTATGGTAATGGTGTTGTAAATTTCTTCTAATCAATCATTTATCGACATTGTAGTCCGCATTGATTTATGTACACGAATATTTTTCAAATTAAAATGGTAAGTTTTAACAAAACTCAAATAAAAAGATATAAAGAAAGAAGATGAAATGTAGAGGAATATATAAATTTGTATATTGCACTATGACCGATAGAAAATGGATGATTTACGATGGCTTAGAGGCCTTCTATTTATAGGCAAAACAAAGAGTAATCTAGGGGGGGAAATTACAAAAAAGACAAGTAAATGTTATCATCAACTTGCTATAAAGTCTAAATAATTGAGATAGCAAGTTGTCTATTATTGAGTTTCATAGTTATAGTTGCAGTCCATTGAATTTTGATCAACTTGTTCAATAATGAAAAAGTAATGGGCTGGTGTAATTGGTTAGTTTGGCAATCTAACGGACTGTTTATGTTGCTCTTATCTAACGTGGTGTGTTTGCCATTGTTTGTTAACCCGTTAGTTACATGAGTTCGAACTCTGGTGATAAGTCATCACATAGTATGATATAGGGGAACACAACTTGTGAATGGATCAAATTAGAGAAGTTTGCATTAAATTAGAAAATGAAGGTAGCAAAAATGCAATTATTTAAAAACTTGAGTGGATAAAGTATAAAGTACGAGGGGCAGATTGCAATTAATCAGCTGTCGGAATAGAGAAAGAGAGATGGTGAATTCTACAAAGACTTGGCATTCGGACAACGTAAATCATCAATCCTCATTCATCATCCACCAGACCAAGAAATCCTAAAACCAAAAATCCTATTTTTGTTCATCGTCGTCAACTGTAGCTCTAAACCCCAATAGGGATTTACAAAATATAGAGAGATAAAAAAAAAAACCCAAAATCTTGGAACAGAAATTAGGCAAAAAAAAATCGAAATTAGAGAAAGATGGGTTGCTTTGGTTGCTTTGACGGAGGAAGCAAAGAGCAGAGAAGAGAAGAAGACCGTATCGCCTCTGAAGAAGCCCGCAAACGAGCCGCCGAAGCTGCCCAGAAAAGGTTTTTCCTTTTTCTTGTTTGATAATGAAAAAGGTTTCTTTTTTACACATTCCATGTTCCATGTTTATGATTCTTTATGAATGATAATGCTGATAAATATTTATCTGGGGTTTTGCGCCAACAAATATTCTCTAGTTTCATGACGAAAGATGGAATCTTGTTTGTGCTGTGCCGTATTTTATCAGAGAGATGATCAATTCTTTTTGGAGTTGACTCTGGATAAATCTTGTTTAACTGATTTTACTTGGTTGTTTTCTTCTCTTTTGTATGCTATTCGAGTAATTAAATCTTTGGTATATTTGCCATTCGGTTCAGTATGCATGTTTGCAAAAGTGAAGTGATTTTGGCATGAGCCTTTCTCTATAATGTTGTTGCTGGGAAAGGAATTAAGACCAGGAGGAATGTCAGATGATGATTGTAATACATGTATGTGAATGTGACTAGTCGAGGGAAAATCCTTGTGTTGCATAGAGTTACAGAGACCTATGTGAGGAATGAAAAACATATATTATATGCAGCTTAGATTTTACCTTTCTTTCCACCTTGTTCTGTGACTTGTGTCTATATGAAAAATCTGAAAGTTGGTAAAAAGAAACATAATTTACAACATGACCGCGTAAATTTATTATCTGCTTCAAAGGATGAGAGACCAGAACTGAGAAATCTACTTGGGCAACATGACCGCTTAACTTTCTCTGGTTGGGTTTGATGTAAAATTACATCTCATGTGCACTATATCCCGGACAGAAAGTGCAATGAGTACTTGTGTGCAGCCAACACTTTGATTTCTTGCATGTATACCAGCCTTGTCCATATGAAGTAAAATGCGATTTGGGAACACATTATATTTTGCTGGCAGATCATGTTCATTAACTGCACTCTATCCAAAATTTGGTTGAATTTACTCTTACTCTTCTCATGTTACAAGTTTGAAACTAGTGGTTTATATATTTTCTGTTTCCTCGTTAAATAAAATTACGTGACATTTACCGAATGACCATGTTTGCAGGCAAGAGCAATTTGAACAGTCTGCAGCAGGAAGGGCTGCAAAAGCTCAGCTAGCAGCTGCTGCAAAACAAAATGCTAATCCCAACAAGGGAGAACCGGTTCTTAAGGTACAACCCTCCATCCTCATCTATCTTCTGAATTTCATCTTGGGTATCACCAGCATGCAGCTACAACCCTCCCTAATCCGCTGTGTTGTGAATTTAATGGTTGAAGGTGTTGACAGTTAGTTGCACCTTCCTGTTACTCTATTAGATTTTTTTTTGGTTTAGCTTGGCAAGAAATTCATTTATATACAACTATACAAGTAGCTCTCAGATTAAAATTCTTGAATTTAATCATTTTTTGGTCATTGTATCAATGCAGTGGCAGATGGGATGACAAAACCCTTTGCTAGACTTCTCTGTCTATATGTAAGTTTACTCTTATCTTATTTTCAATACTTATTGGATATCTTATTTTGGAATATATGAGGATGGATCATTATCTTGAATTTGATAGTGTGGCAAATGAGCAGAGAATCATTTCTCCAATTTAACATGTTTTCTTCACAGAGATTTGATCGAATAATGTATTTTCCTGTGTATGATACCCATGAACTAATATCTGCTATAAGGAGACAATTGTGAATATATAACTAGTTCACCTTCATAACTCATGTTTCTCACTACTATTGAGCTACAGTGTCTGGGAGTGTGAGGTATCTTCTGCATATGGCCAAAATTCGAGGAGTCGCAAAGATTGATGAGTTAGACCAATAATAGCATGTCTAGTGTGTACATTGGCTCTTTTGCATTATACTTTGGAATTAAGGAAAATACTTTTATTTGTATGTACCTCCAGTTTACAAGCTTTGCTTGAAGTGATACGATAGTTATCTGTTTTTCATGAGTTCTGAATAAGGCTAAATGCATATTCTTTATAACTGGCCGGAAAATTTCAATTCCATGCCGTCCTTGTGCACATCACTTAAGGAGCAAATGGAATATGTTTTATGTATATGTCTTTCCAGTTGCGTACATGTTACCGTTGTAATGAATCTCTCATTATGCAGATTTGTGATGGTGGTCTGTCAATCCCTCTATCTATAGCATGAGCTTCTTCAACTGGTGTACATGTGAGAGCTGAATAAAGCTGAAGAATGTTTCCTTTTTCTTTTCCATGTAACTTGGTCCTCTGTTGTCAAATTATGTACAAAGAATCTTTTGGTCCTTGTATTTACAGGCTTTGAAAAGGGAAAAGTGTGTGCATGCATTTTCAGTTTCTTGTCCTTAGTTGCCCGGAGTCCATTTTTACTGACATTCGGGAGCTCATGTTCATGTAATCTCTGGACGAATTGTTGTGCGTATGTTAGCATATCAAAGGCTTATAAATTGAAAATACTAACACATGAGTCGACACAAGCTGGGGAGAGTTTAGCTTATCTCTTCTTGTTTGTTGACACTTGAACGAAACGGGAATGGTAATAAAAAGAGAAATGAACAAATAAATGGAAAATGAAGTAATTTTATTGGGTTTGAACTGACGAAGTGTAATAAACTGTTCTTTTCGTCTGAACTGAACAGAATTGAACTAAATGAATTTTAACGGAATTGAACTAAACTGAAAATAATTAATTTTCTTACGAAAATAACAGAGCATAAGTCCAAATCAAATGCTCACATAAGTTTACATTGCACAAACAACATGTTAAGAGTAGATCCAAACACTCGGGTAAACTTTGCAAGCAAGTCTAGTAAAATACTGGGGTGAGATAAACACAAAAAGACAATTGTCTTTCTTCTATAGCTAGTGGATATCTTTAATGAGTGTTTGCGTGGCTCCAATGGGGCTTCCTAGTTCTGCATATATGAGGTCTTTTTGTTCAGGGTGATTGATTCACGAGGTAGACGAGGGAGGGAGGAGGTAGACAAGGGAGGGAGGGAGTGATTTCATAGTTCTTTCAGAACTTTTAGATGACATAATCGCAACTCCTCCCGTAGATTTCCAACCAGTGATTGTAGATGTCCGAATTTACAATTAAATGAATTAGTATGGACGGGTGGGCACCGGCAATCTGCGAGACAAGAAGAGCACGCTAAGGAGTGAGATCTAAATGGGACACCAGTGTGGTGCCGACTGAGTGGACTCCGACGCTCAAGGTAGCTAGTCTGAATAAGATAAAAATGAAATTAAATAGACATGAAGGTCGATTTATACTTTTGTTTGGCGATGTTTGGATTATCACCATTGGATAAAGATTTGCGTTTGATGATGAGAGTCTGTGTAATATACGAATGTGTTTGAGAAGTGTATAGTTACGAGGGTGTATATGAGGCTCTCGGTCCGGGAGGTCGAAATGTCTGGGAAGTAATATTTTGCTTGCAGTTTGAAATGATTTTTGTGAACGTTTAGAGCAGGAAAGAGTGTGCAAAAGCACTTAGATGAATTTGATAGTCGTGAATGAGATGATTTTTTAGAAGTGTTTGGGCTCTGGCTCCCCTTTTATAGTGTTTAATAGTTTAAAATTTCAATTTTGACTTTATTAATTTC
>JAHHQI010000015.1:0-43222 GCA_028274465.1 Plantago ovata | reverse complement strand
AAAAACCCTAATTACTCTCATTCTCTCCCTCATTCTCTCCTAGCCAAATGGATCCAAATGAAGATTTATTTCCAGAGTTTTATTCTACTTATCAAAGTGTATATATATAATAATGCTTAATTTGTTATTTCGGAAAATTAGAGAAATTTTCTAAATTAATACATAATTTTATATAATAATATACATTATTATATTATAATTATTAAATGATAATAAGAAAATAAAAAAAGAATAAATTGAATTGATTGGGTGGTGGTGGTCATGGATAAATGTGGTTTTGGTGTTGTGGTGGGTTGGTTGAAGGATGGGTATGTGCCTGAGAGAGAAATTAATTTTTTATTTGAAATTGAATACTGAGGTGGGTGGTGGCTGATATTGTTGGTCTAAAGCTGGCTCGACCGTTAATTCAGTGCAGTAAAAAGGTAAGGGAAGTTTGGTTCCAGTGTGGTGTGAAAAAAGTTATAATATAATATAATAAACAAAATAAATGTTTAAAAAAAAAAAAAAAAAAAAAAAGACCTGCATGGTAAGACCCATGCTTCTGGAGAAAGTCAGCAAGGGTAAACATGGAAAATCATACCAATCGGAAAAGGAACATTAGCCATCACATCTTATCTCCACAGCCTTATATATATTTCTCATCAACAACACAACAAAACTACAAACTTTCAAGTCTACTCCTCTACAGTTACACACAAACTAACCAACTCTTATCTCCAAATTTTCTTCCCCAACACAATGGCAATGAGAATGGCAGATAAGGACATTGACACACCATCAACCGGAGGATAGCCTCTGTTTCGAGCCACCTTGTTCCGTCTCAAACTCGGAGCCTCAATCATTCCATTGAGCTGTCCAGCTGCAGTTCAAAGATGGACGATACGTACCACCGGGTGCACGGTGAAGTCCCGACTCACATCCCGGAATGGAAACCCGCGTTGGATGATATTGGCAAGCCTTTTATTGATATCATCTACGAAAAGGCTGCTGGTGAAGGCATTGCCAAGGTATGCGTTTTCTTTAAGTTCAAAACTATGATGATCGGAAATCCCTGTTTCAAGAATTTATTCGATCATGTTGCTTATCGTGCAGATAACGATTAACAGGCCGGAGAAGAGGAATGCTTTCCGCCACAGACGGTGAAAGAGCTCATTAGAGCTTTCAATGATGCAAGGGATGATAACTCTATTGGAGTCATTATTTTCACTGGCAAGGTAACTTACTAGTTTCTTAGGAAGTAAAAGGATGAAAAATTCGTTCTTATTGTTCAAATTCAGTTCATAGTGCTTCCATTGTTCGATTATTTGATAGATGAGGCTAATTCACCAAATGCATGTCCATACATTGACATGTGACAGACTGCAAAATAGAGACATATTTTCTTGTTTTCAGAATGTAAAGTTGCTGTACCTTCCAATCATCTAACTGTTGGAATAAAATGAGAACAACTTCAGATTGTTTTGGTTGTATTATGATTCCTTTTGTATTCTCCATTTTGGTGTATTTCAGAGCTTTAAGTACTTGTGATGTCATATTGCAGGGGACTAAGGCGTTTTGCAGTGGTGGCGATCAATCTCTAAGAGGAAAGGAAGGCTATGTCGATTACGATAACTTTGGCCGGCCTCAATGTTTTAGATTTGCAGGTGCTAGTTTAAATCTTGAGTTCAAAGATTTCAATTACAAACCTTGACAGTATATTGTCTAGAGATCGAGATCTTGGCTTTAACTTAATTGTCTGTTGGAACTTTGCTGTTAATTAGGTGCAAATTCGTCGTCTACCAAAGCCAGTCATAGCAATGGTAATTTTGTCCCGAGTACTGTTTGTTTCATCACTTTTCATACTTATGAAATGCAACCATGTCTTGATTATAAGCTAAAGTACTGAAATAGATGCTTTCGGAATATAAAAGGTTGCAGGTTACGCTGTGGGAGGTGGGCATGTTCTGCATATGGTTTGTGACTTAACAATTGCAGCAGAGAATGCTGTGTTTGGCCAGACTGGACCTAAGGTTGTCTTCTTGTTCTTGTTGTACTCCTTTGATGTTTTGTTCTACAACTTCTACTGACTACATTAACTGAACTATCTTTGTTTATTCCCAATGCTTTTTATGATTCGTGTTATACTCTTTGTTACTTTAATGTTATAAAATTTCATTGTTTTTTGTTATTTATAGGTTGGAAGCTTTGATGCTGGTTATGGGGCTTCTATAATGGCTCGGCTGGTGAGTTACTGGACTTTAAGGCTTTCTTCTGTGTTCATATTTAACAGTGATTAAATTTTGAGAGAATCTGCAATGCATTTCGTGATGAATATATATGATTTGTGCTAAAGAGAGTACATTTGAACTCACTAGGTTGGACCGAAAAGGGCACGGGAGATGTGGTTCATGGCTGGTTTTACAATGCTATTGAAGCGGAGAAGATGGGGCTTGTTAATACTGTTGTACCGGTAAGCAAATGTTTGTGAAATACCAAGCGATTTTCTAAGAAACTGTTTACTAATCACGCAAGTGTGCAATGAGTAGCTAGAGAAGTTGGAAGAGGAAACAGTCAAATGGAGCAGAGAGATTCTGAGGAATAGCCCTATGGCAATTCGCCTTTGTAAATCATCTATCAATGCGATTGATGATGGACATGCTGGACTTCAGGTGAGTAAATTTCCAATGTAAACATAGAAGAAATAACTTCTTGTGTGGTAATTCAGTTGTTGTGGCTTTTGCTTCAGCAAATTGGAGAGATGCCACTCTTCTGTTTTACGGAACAGAAGAAGGTTCGGAGGGAAAGAATGCATACTTGCAACGCAGGAAGCCTGACTTTTCCAAATTTCCACGACTTCCTTGATTTTTACACACATGATCAACTGAGGAATACTAATAAAATTGCGTGAAGATGCAAATATATATAGAAGTTTGAATGATTGTGTTCTGTCATTATCTGCTGGGTGAGAAGTTGAGTCTTTTAATGCTTAGAGTTGAAGCTTGCAAGCAGCAGTATTATGACTGCAAGACTTCATGCTCTGTTAGTTTCTGAGTGTTGTCCAGTTTTGTGTGCCCAACAGAAAATTTGAATGATGAAATAAAATCCTGAATAATGGTTTTCCTCGAGTATTTCCTTCAGTGTAGAACCAAAACATTCTCATTATTACATTTACAGTAGCATAGTTATCATGTTTCAAAACATCAGTGATGGATGTACAGTATACTCATGTAATCATGTTCAGATTAGACGCATGTTAACAGAACCAAACCAGGTACTAGAATTAGATATGCCGGAATGAAATGCAGCCAGGGGGGTCACTTGAGCACTCAATTGCACAATATCCAAAACAACATATTGCCAATTTTCTCCATTGACATGGATTCCTTGTGCACTTCACACCGAAGAGTGAACTCTCAAGGCTAAAACTAACTAACCAAGTTCTCATGACGACAAAAGAGAGACCACAACAACCTGAAGATGAGTTGCAAGACCCAAAAACAAATTTTATCACTGGCAAATAAGCTACATTAAAATGCATATGAAACCAAACATTCAGAGATTTGTCACTGAAAGACCATGGCGATCTGTTTTAAAACACCCGTAAAAGATCAATGCATTTGCAGAGTTCAGATTAGACACATCTGACTACAAGTCTACAACCAAAGAGCATATAGATGTTAGACAATAATAATTTGCAGTCACGGAGCCCAATATAAAACTTCAGTTGGGAGAATGAACAAACAAATGTATTTAGCATTCAACACATATCTAGACTTCAAAGAACCATTCGCCTTGAGTTGCATAATCCCAAACGTGTTGTAAACTAACACAACTGACCAAGAAAAAGTTTCAGATGATTGTGAAGACAAAAATACATTTCATCACTAAAAATAATCTCCAAGGCTCATAAAGATATTAAAATTTTAAAGGATAAGTTGGGTGATCCAACAACACGTTATATAGTCTTCAGGTATGAATTGAATATTGTAACAATATAGAAACTAAAGGGCATTGCGAATGCATATGGAACAGTACACTCTGTTACAACCAATAGGAAGATCCTATACCGAACAAAAATACTTGCATGGGGGGAAATAACATACAGACTAAAGGAAAGACTAGATAGAAACCCCGGCCGCATCCAGCAAACAACTTCATAAGCTTTATGCCTGTTACAATGGACCATGTCAGAAATTGAATGAATTAGTTTATATGAACACACATAGCAGTATTGTAGAATCTACAATAATATGTAGTTCAGAGTAATGGTAGATCAGCGCATAAGAAGCACTTGCCTTGTTAGCAATGTTGTTAGAGAGCCAATCAAGTCCTTCGTAGAGCCCCTCTCCAGAGGTAGCACAGGTGCTCTGAATATACCTGGAAGGAAAATGTAAATCAGGTCCAATTACATGAAAAGATAAAACCCTGGAGAATGCCATGTGGGTGCATGTATGTTGATCAACATAGAAATACAAGTTAAAAGTCTTACCAGTGGCGCTGCCTGAGAGAATGCAGGCCAAGCTTGTCAGTGATTTCAGCAGCATTCATCGCATTGGGAAGATCTTGTTTGTTAGCAAATACAAGTAGAACAGCATCTCTCAGTTCATCCTGAAAACACAGCAGCCAAATATTCCATCACAAAATCAGCACAATGTTTCATACTTCCATTAAACCTAATGGTAACAGAATAACAGATATTGTAGAAAGTTTTATTATCTATTCATTATTGGTAAAAAGTAGCTTTCTCCCTATCATAGATTGTCAAAGGAGACAAATACAAAGATGGTATTATGAGGTGTTGATCATAAATCAACTCCAGAATTAATGTACCATGGAATGCTTCAAATTTTAGACTTCTTTAGAATCTGAAGGTAACAAGAATTTGAAGAAAGGGACTATTACCTCATTCAACATCCTATGCAATTCATCCCTTGCCTCAACAACACGATCCCTATCATTACTATCCACCACAAAAATGAGACCCTGGGTGTTCTGGAAGTAATGCCTCCACAATGGACGGATCTATAGAAAGGAAAATAAAATAAATGGTTATACAATTAGATATATGCAAGATCCATCAAGAAGCTTATACGTATCCCAACGACTATTGAGACGAGTGCCACCAAAAGGAAGGTGTAAAAGAATCAGGCCAACATATCTAACTAAATACAATAAATATAAAGTTTCTCACCTTGTCCTGACCCCCGACATCCCACACAGTGAAGCTGATGTTCTTGTACTCAACAGTCTCAACATTGAAACCTGCAGAACAACAGTAAGACCAAGAATACTTAATAGTGCAAAGCAGACGTGTAAACAAAAAGGAAGGGGAATGATCAACCCTGGAACATATAAAAGAGCCAAGCAAAATTAGAGCGCATACCAATTGTTGGAATAGTAGTCACGATCTCTCCTAGCTTGAGCTTGTACAGAATGGTGGTCTTACCAGCAGCATCGAGACCAACCATCAGTATACGCATCTCCTTCTTTGCGAAAAGGCGGCTAAAAAGCTTTGTGAACGTAAGCCCCATTTCACCTTAATTTTGAACCCTGTGTAACATTATCATGTCAACCATCAATATTATAATAAAAACCAGAAACATTTCAGTATACTCAGTATCTTCAAAACATACATTTTCTATCATCAAAATTCTATAGTATATGCTATTATTGATTCACCTCAAGCCACATGAAGAAACTCCAACTCGTTTTTGATATTTAAAAAGTACTGCATGCAGATATCATTTGGAACACCTCAACTCATAGATTTTAAAGAAAGACTGCCTGCTATAAAGTTCATGACAAACTATTAACTCCTGACAGTATATTCATACCACCAGTAACATCCATCCCGACATTACACAATGTCAGCGATTATTGATGCTTTATTTACAGTTCCATGGGTTGATTATTACTTAAAACCATGTGACTTTAACCATTTTTTGGCTAGTTGATAAGATCAAGCAAACAAGTTCAACAAAAGACATGGTTCACGGCGGAGGTGCTACCACGCATATTTATCGCTAACATTCATATACTATAATCAACAAATTGCCTATTAAATTTCTGTACTATTTCCAGTTTTTAGATACAAAAGTAACAATCTAAACATGGAAAAGTGCACTCCAGAACATCTATGATTCCCCTCCCCTCCCCCCACCTCCAAAACCAGACAACCAGAGTGAGACCTGGTTCACCACTTAGCAGAAGCAGCGTTAGAACTCCGACAAAATTCAACTGGATCAGATCCTAAAATCGATCCAAAATAGATACAACCACAAGTTCATTAGCATTACACGACTAATTCTACAGAACAGATTCGACTCAATCAGATCGAGACATTCAACACCAAAACCATCCAGATCAGATCGCAACACAGAAAATCCGTAAACATAAATCATCACAGAAGCTCAAATCAAACAAATTACGGCACAAATCAGCTCAATTATACAAAACGTTAAGCTCAGTTCACCTAATGATATACCTAATTACGAATTACTCATAACCTAATGACGAGATCAAATGAATAAACTCACAATGCACCGATCAGAAACGAACGAGTACAACAGAAACGAATTGAAATTGTGATAAATCAGGTGAGATTGGAAGAGAGTTGTGAGGTTAAGGCGTTACCTGAAGACGATAGATCTGGTGAAAGGTTAGAGAGAGAGAGAATTTGGTACGGGAGAGAAAGGAATGCAGCTTCCTTGGAAAATGGGAATGATGCGATGCGAGGTTACCAAAGAACTACTCTGCTGCTTCTATAGAAAAAATAAAATCGTCAACCGCCAGATATTTTGACCTGATTGCAATTTGCAACCAGATTTATTTATTAAGTTCGCTTCTTTTTACATGTTACCCACTAAGGTTTCAGATCTACCCAACACTGCCCCAACATAATCGAAACTTTGGAGTTTAACCTTTTTAATTAATTACTCCCTTCGTTTTCTCAAAACTTCCTACGGAGTAGTTTGAATTTCTTCAATCAATGGATTTCAAATTTCACTCTCACTGACTCTTAAATTATAATGATAACGTATGTAGCGAAGTTATATTATGAAAATTTGGATTTTATATTTTCATAATATAATTCCGTTAAATACTTTATAATTATAGTTTAAGAGTAATTGGGAGTCAAAGTTGAAAACTGTTGACCGAAAAAAATCAAACTTGAAAGCTTTGGAGAGAACGAAGGGAGTAATGGTTAATTGGTTACACTTCATTCAAGTTAGTATTCGAAATAAATGTTTAATTGAATATTCGATACTATTATTTATATCGTATTTTTAGTAAGGACGCTTTCGTATACGGTAGGAAAAGTGGTTTTTATTTTCAAAAACCAAAATTCATGGTTAAACCAACAAAAAATCTAGCAAACTCGTTTTAACATAAATACACTATTACACCATAAATTTCAAATATCGTCGTTGTCTCTCTCACTCTTCGCTCCTCTCTCTCGAAGCTCTTCGACGATGATGACGACCTCCACCACCACACGACGTTGATCGCCACCGCCGCCTCATTCATTCACCACTGTCTCCAGTCAGATATGTTGGCCATACGAATCGTGTGTGTGGTAACGTTTTAAATTTTCGCATGAATCATCGATCTAAAAAGATCATAACCTTCAATTATGATCTTAATTCCTACAAAGGTTGTTGAAGAGAAGAATCCTCCATGTAAGTCACCCACGTGTCAACCACTTTGACGGTGTGGCTCACGCGTCAGATCCGATAAAAAATCCACCAGAGTATGAATTGAACAGGTTGCCATCATACGGTATATAAATTAGACATAGTCATCATAGAGCATATAAATTTAACATGTCTATTGTTAAGTATATTAAATGCCAGTGTCTCACACTCTATGGTATATATTGTTTAAAATTATCCACCAATTCCACTGGTTTACAACCTTGTCCCGGCAACGATATATGCCACAAGTAGGAGAATGATGAGTTCGAGGCAAAGTAAGATTGAACAAACACACTAAATGCGTTCGATGCATTACTAATTTATCCGGCTAACCGTGCAAGTAGGAAGTAACCTGAAGAGATACACTGGCATATAAGCTAACTTGGCAAGCGAAGACATCAAGTCCCTTGATTAACAAGAGGGAAGACAACCTTTGAAAGTTGTCTTTCTTGGCTTCTTAACCATAGCATGTACCTCTCTTTAAGTTTTAAGCAGAAGCAAAAAAACGAGTTATGTTTATCACCCCCAACACCCCCCCCCCCCAACCCCCCAATGTAGAAATGACATGCGCAAATAAGTACGATAATCCAGAGAAAAACTCATCGAGAGAAGTAGCAAAAGTTGTTATGCCCAAATGGCTAGGAAAATTCACAGGGAAACTCACTAACAACAACATGTAACATGTGCTAATGTTGGAATATGTCTGGTTCGCTATACGAACCAAGAGACGTCTTAGCTCGGCACAAAGTCCGACGTCTAGGGCACACATGTCCGACATATGAGCCCTAGTCCGACAAAGAGATTACTCCCAGAAATATTCTACTCGGTATGACCGCGGGATCTCGGAACGTATATCGGACGTTACCTCGGACCTCGGACCGTGTATCGGACACGATGTCGGATACAAGAACGGGACAAAACTCTGGAATGTTCCTTAAAGCGTGAAGTTACCAACTTAGCCTTGTGGAAACCCTAATTTGGTACGTGGGCCAGGCCCATTAAGCCAACTAATGGGCTTTTAGCCTTGATATTCAATCATGGCCTTACACTTGGCGCAATCTCATGAGCTTTATCACCATTTGGGAAACACTATAATAGGGGGACACCATTCACTCCTAAAGGTAATCAATATCTTACCCACTTTCATACTATATACACTAGAGTGGCTTTCAACCCTCTAACCGTAAAGTCGATTATCCGGTTTGATCACTAGACAAACCGGAAAACCGTTACTAACCTCCCCCTCAAATTATGTTCAGGACATTACTTGCAATGGAAGGAGGCTAAAGTTAAGAGGACCGCTCTAGAACGCATTAGAAGGACTTGATAATTTACCCATCAACATTTGGCGCCTGTGGGAATCTGAACAAAGGTAACCCTTTGTCCTACCAGCAAAAGTCCTACAAGATGGTTAATAGGAAGAGTACTAGAATTGCTCAAGCGGCAAGAAACCCTCAACCCACCCGACCTCGGGGCCGTCCCCCATTAGGAGGAAGGAAGGGAAGGAGGAAGAGGAACCGCAGCTGCAAGGACACATAGAAATGATAATGTTGATATGGAAATGATAGATGGAGCAAGTGCAAGTGTGACAATGAGGAATGAAGGTTCTGGAAATCACAACCCAAATGCAAATGCAATCCCCGCTGGGAGTGGGTTTGGAGCTCTTCGAGTGCCTTCTCAACCGGGACCACTCGCTCCTGTAGTACCAGCACCGCAACCCGTTGTCCCTCAAGATCCAGCTGCACTACAGTTCACCTTGCCCAATGGACAATTTGTGAGACCAAGAGACTATGGATGGGAGAGGAACAATTTGGATTGCTTCTCTTAACGATCCAAGGTTGCTTTGCACCAGATGATGTTGCAAGAATACAACAACAAGTAGTCCAGCAACAAGCACAAGGAAGAGCCAATCAGGGAGTGCAACCTAGAGAGGATGGAGCACAATCTCGAGCTAACTCTCAGCCGATACAGGATCGAGTTGGACCTCCTCGCGTCCAGTCACTATTGGGTCCCCAAGGAGCTCCAGATGATTTGAGAGAGATAATAGACCGGAGGGTCAGAGCATCCCAAGCGTAAGGAAATGAAAATATCCCTCAAACTCAAGTGGTTCAAACTCAAGTGGTGGCACAAACTCAGATGTTGCCACAAACTCAGATGGTAACTCAGAACCAAGCAATTCCCTTGAACCAGATGGTCACACAAACCTTGCCTGAAACCCGAGTGGAGAACCAAGTTGGTGGTCCAGTGGTACTCCCTACTCCACTAGTAGGGAGCGATCCGCCTCCAACAGCGGCGCTCACTTTGGGAGAAATGAGGGCTCAAGAAGCTGAACTTAAGGCATGAATAGAGGATTTGAGAGCATCTGTAAAAGAGAAAGAGCAAGAGCCTAGTGCCTTATGTGAAGAAATCCGGAACCATCGAGTTAACACTGAAAGAGGATTCCCCACTCTAGACACTTATGATGGAACCACATGCCCCACCAATTACCTGATTAAGTTTGGAACCAAAATGGATGCATATGGGCATGATTCCAGGACCAAGGCATTAATCTTTCCCGCTACTCTTTCGGGAGATGCAATGGTGTGGTGGACAGGTTTGGAGAATGGCTCCATCAAGAACTACAAACAACTCAGCCAGGAGTTCGCCAAAAGATTCGAAAAAGCAATTAGAAGGAGGAGAGGAGTAAAGTACTTAGCGGAGATAGTACAGAAGCCAAAAGAAGACTTAAGAACTTTTTGGACAGATTCCATGAGGCATGTTGTCAGGTAGAAGAGCACACTATAAAAGAGAGAAAGGAATACCTCTATGGAAATACTTCCAACGAGGAGTTCAGAAAACAACTTTCATATTCTCGAACAGAGAATTACAAAGAGCTAGAACAATTTTGCCAGGACTTTTTGAGGGCTGAAGAATTTCAGAAGACGGTCCAGGTAAGAGAAAACTCTTCTAGAGAAAGGGAAAATGATCACCTGAAAGTAGAAAGAGACAATCAGAAACAAGCTCAGAATCACAATCACTCTAAGGGAAAGAAACCTGAGCAAAGGCACAATTTACTCAAAGGGAGTATCCAGAGGAGTGAGTTCAGGGATCAGAAAACTCCTCTGAGAGGAGGACCACCTACAAGGTACGACAAATATACTGATCTTAATAGGCCAAGATCCGACATCCTGCATACTATTATGACCAGGAATATTGATATTGAATGGCCTCCTCCCATCCAAGAGACAAGGAGAAATAAGAACTCTGATAAGTTTTGCAAGTTCCACAAAGGAAAGGGTCACACAACGGAAGAGTGCTTCACTCTAAAAACTGAAATTGAGACCTTAGTTCGCAGAGGACATCTTGCGAACTATGTTGCAAAAGATGAACCATCAAGGCTTGAGAGGACAGAAGCAAAAAGGGGAGAGGCTTCTTACCTCCTCCACCTCCTACACAAGGAGGATGGAAAGATCAAGAAGATCATGACCAAGACTTTGAGAACTTGCCGGTGAATGGCAGAATTTTTGCCCTCACCATAGCAGGAGGACCAGCCTGTGGGGACTCAATAAGCGCGAGGGACAAAACGGCTAGGGACCTCCTAGAGTACAACTCGAAGTACGGAGAAGTCGCTTCCCCAGGATCAAACATCATATCTTTCGACGATAGTGAGCTACCACTGAGAAGTGCTAGAATGGGAGGTATTCATGACCCTTGTGTTCCTTTAGTGTTGCGCTTGACATTGCAAAGTTCACCATCGGACGAGTTCTAGTGGATACATGGAGTTCCGACAACTTAATGTTCACTGGAACTTTGAAGAGAATGGGGATAAATCCCCGAAAAAAAGGAATCAGAGAAGTTGCAAGTGCACTCGTAGGATTCGGGGGACAACCAATCATTCCAATGGGGAGCCTGACCTTGCAGGTATCAATGGGGAAAAACCCCAGAGAATCACCAAGAATGTTCCCTTCGTAGTGGTCGACATGCCTTTTGACTATTTCGTGGTATTGGGAAGACCAGCGTTGTCTCAATTCAAGGCGGTGGTGTCAACTGTTCATAATAGGATGAAGTTTCCCACGAAGAGAGGAGTCGGTCAAGAGGTAGGAAACATTCAAGAAGCTTGGGCATGCTATAGCCTCTCAGCAAAGGCTGTCTCAAGCCCCCACACAAGAAGAGAAGATGCTATAGGGACTGGCCAACCTATGGATACTTTCTTTTCAGTACGTCACTCGAAAAGAAAATCCAAGAAGTCAAGCCCCATTCAAAGAAGAAGGAAAGCCTTACAAAGGAAGGCAAAAGAACAGTTGATAGGAGAAATTAAAGAACTTGAGGACTACAAGGTCATACCACCAATCTCTCCAACTTCCAAAAAGAAGAAATTTTTCGAAGAGAATAAGATAGAAGCGAAAGAAAACTCTGAAAGAGATTCAAGTGGTGGAGGGAAGTACCGAAAAAGTTACCAAGATTGGCACAGAAATGACCTTGGAAGTTGAGATGAAACTTATTGAGTGTCTCAAAAGGAACAATGATATCTTTGCATGGAGTACTGAAGATCTCAAAGGAATTGATCCAAGGATCGCAGTTCACCGTCTGAACGTTGATCCATCCATTACTCATATTCGAGAGAAACAAAGAGACTTCAGTGCGGAGGACAATGCCATCATTGAAGCAGAAGTACAGAGATTGCTTAAGGCCGGACATATCAGAGAAGTAAGATACTCTGATTGGGTTTGCAATGTAGTCCTTGTGGAGAAAGGACCTGGCAAATGGAGGATGTGCAACAATTTCACAAAACTCAACAAATATTGCCCGAAGGATCCTTACCCACTTCCACGGATCGACCAGTTGGTTGATTCTACCGCGGGATGCGCTCTACTGAGTTTCATGGATGCATACCAGGAATTCTACCAAGTAAAAATGGCCAAAGAAGATGTTCCAAAAACAGCCTTTTTTGCAAATGGAAATGTGTATTGCTTCAATGTGATGCCTTTTGGCCTCAAAAACGCTGGAAAGATGTTCAAGAAGAGCTTGGAAAGACAATGGAGGTATATGTTGATGACATGTTTGTGAAAAGCAAGACAGAGGATCAACACATTGCTCATTTGGACAAATGTTTTTCCATCTTAAGGAAGTATGGAATGAAGTTGAACCCCGCCAAATGCACATTTGGAGTCAAAGGAGGAAAGTTCTTGGGTTACATGGTAACTGAGAGGGGAATTGAGGCAAATTCGGAGAAAATCAAAGCTATTCTTGAGCTCCCACAACCTAAGACACTAAATGAAGTCCAAAAGTTGGTAGGAAAATCAATTTCCTTGAGTCGATTCATTTCAGATCAGCGAAAAAGAATCTCCCCTTCTTCAAAGTGTTGAGGAACAGTAGTCAATTTGAATGGACTAAGGAGTGTGAGGAAGCAATTTGAGAGGCTCAAAGAATACTTGATGACCCCACCTCTGCTCTCCAAACCGCAAGATGGAGAATCCTTATATCTCTATTTGGCAGCGGTTCCAGAAGCCATCAGCTCCGTACTGGTGAGGATTCAAGGAAATGATCACTTGCCCATTTACTACTTGAGTAAGGCGTTGAGTGGAGCAGAGACTCGCTACTTGGATATTGAAAGGTTGACTTTTGCCTTGGTTTACACAGCAAGAAGACTTAAACCGTATTTTGGATCTCACAAAGTGGTGGTACTCACTAGCCAGCCTCTCAAACAAGTCTTGGGAAGGCCAGAGTTGTCAGGAAGACTAGTTAGGTGGGCAATCGAGCTCAGTGAATTTGAAATTGACTATCAGGCTCCGTCATCCAAAAAAGCTCAAGTTATAGCGGACTTCTTAGTGGAGTATCCAAGGAAGGAGCCGATGGAGGAAGATCCCAAAGGATCATCAAAAGCAAACATGTTGGTAATAGAAGACCAAGACTCCTTGGTTAGTCAGCGCTTCAAAGACTTGGAGTTGGCCCTAAAAGCCTTTCGAGAGGCGACGGGGAAAACACCAGAGGAGAATGTCGAAGAAAATGGCCTTCAGAGACCGGGAAAGGCGCAAAGGAGAGAAGAACCAGACTCAATGAAGATGATCTTACATGCTGAGGAGGTCCTAAAGGAAAATGAGACCGTCTCTCCAACACCAAAGAAACCATCCGACCAAGAAGAGATCTGGGTGTTAGAAGTAGATGGATCGTCTCAGGTTCAAATGGAGGGATAGGGATTTATATCCGAAGTCCCGGAGGAGCTGAACTTGAGTATGCAGTTACTCTATGATTTAATGTTTCTAACAATGAGACTGAGTATGAAGCTATCCTCATAGGACTCCGCATGGCAAAGGCTCTTCAAGTGAAAAGGATCAAAGTCTTCACCGACTCTCAGTTGGCAGAAAAGCAAATTTCTGGTAAATGGAGTACAATGAAGGATGCACTATCCATTTATAAGTCTAAGATCCAAGAGGAAATGACTAAGTTTGAGAAATGTGAGATTGAAAAATTTTCAAGGGATCTCAATGGAAGGGTCGAGTCCTTAGAGGCCTCGACGCTTACCTTCTTGGCCATCTCCGAATTTTTGCTCCTCAGAGTGCGGATCTCGGCCTCTAAGGACTCGACTTTCGAGGAGCAAGCTCAGCTTTCTTCTCCAACTCCTTCGTCCTAGACTCGGACTCGAGACGCTTGTCGGCCAGATCGTTTATGGCCCGGACGAAACAGTTCAGCTACAAGAAGAAAAAGAGAAGTAAGAATCGAGACGAAAAAAAGCAAAAAACTTGTAAATTTTTTAAGATAAGATAAATACCTACCGACTGATCTGCCCGAGAGCATGAGCACGATCGTACTCATCCATAGACATCAGGCGCGAGACCTCAGCATCTCGGCCCTCTTTAGTCGCCAGGTCTACGAACTCGACCTCATCGGCCCTAGCCCTCTTCCTTTGAGGACTCTCACCCACCAGATCCACCGGGTCCGAGGCAACCCTCTTTCCCTTGGGATCGGATTTCTTTTTGTTCGGCTGAGCAGCCGGAGTCGGATCCTTTTGGCCCTTTGATGAGCCGACATTCGCCTTTGGAGTCGGGATCACCGGCATTGAGGTCCCCTCCCTCTCGGCCTCTTTTTCCATCTCAAAGTAGTCAACCGCATTCTTGGGGTTGACTAGCCGGGAACGAAGCCGGGTGTTTGGACTTGCTGCTTAAGGAGGTTGTCCTCCACCATCTGTCTTTGCTTTTCTCGGTTGGCCCGAGCAGCAGCAGCAATTCGGCCCATGATGTATCGCAACCAAAATCTGCAAAAGAAAGGAAAGATTTAGTCCGATATACATAAAAAGAGATCCGAGAAGAATAAGCAGAGAAGTTGCAAGTGCACTCGTCGGATTCGGAGGACAACCAGTCATTCCAATGGGGAGCCTGACCTTGCAGGTATCAATGGGGAAAACCCCCAGAGAATCACCAAAAATGTTCCCTTCGTAGTGGTTGACATGCCTTTTGACTATTTCGTGGTATTGGGAAGACCAACGTTGTCTCAATTCAAGGCGGTGGTGTCAACTGTGATAGTGTATATGTCCTAGAGAGTCTTTATTAAGGGCATGCAGCCATTATAAGGGCATATATGTACTATTACACAGGTCAACGTAATATAATATATGTTTGTTGTTTGACTATTGAGTATCGCTTTCATATTTATATTACACCAGGCATACAACATGTCATATCTCTATTCCTGTCTGTATTGATATTAACATGTCCCCTCGGATAGATGACCGATCACACAGATAGTGGGAGCTATGTGAGTTATCATCTATCCCAAACTCTCCCTAGTCGAGGTTCATCTCGGATGTAGGGGTCTGAATGAACCAACTGAGACTAGTATGCGTGGAGGTTATACTTGTTAGAGCAAGTGTGAGTCGATCCCACGGCCACGGAACGGATTGTTGGACAATCAAGAAACGTTCTCATAACTCCGCATAGTTGTTCGAAGGGTGATTACCAAACAATGGAAGTACCCACCGGAAACTTCCATCGATGTATACTCTACACTGAAGTGTCTATGGGAACCGGAAAGTTGTCGAAGTGATGCCATTCGTCCTTTGGACTTACAGGACTTTATCATCACATTGTTGCCCCATATCCTTGGTGGACCCGTCGATGTCAGCTCTGAACAAGCAGTTGACCCAAGACACGATCCAGGATTATGGCTACATACAAATGGAGATGATAAGTGATTCTGTGAAGGATTCATCTCTCATGTGTAGCACAGGAGAGCACTGCTCATAGTCGTTCATAGTTGTGATTGGTAAAACCGCTGGCCAGCGTATCAATATTATTATGATAGTCATAATAGATATTGGATTCACCAAGCAACTCACTGAAGACGCCCGTGGATGTATTACTGGAATAGACACTTCATCGATCCTAGATGCATTCGAGTCAGTCAGATGAAGGGACGTTACCATCGCCGCGTTGAGCGCAACAGACTTCACAACGAAAGGGTTTGCTTTGAGAAACCTCTCAAACGTCCTCATGTATTAATATTGCAAATGGAACCTTCTAGGAATTCCATTTTGCCTAGTCTAGGACTTGCTTAATACAATGAGGCCCTATGGGTCACACTATGTGGTGATTCAGCTTATCCGAATATCCTTGAAGATGGAATCGCAATTAATTTAGAATTAATTGTGATTGATGGATTATAATTGATTTGGAATTAATTATAATAATTTGTGGCTCAATTAATGATTTGAAATTATTAATTGAATTGGCTGATTAATTGTATTTTATGTAAATACAATTAAAGATTATATTTTAGAAATATAATAGATGTTTGATTTGAAAGGATATGTAATTTAGAATTAATATATGCACATGGGCAAAAACTACTTGGAGTTTGAATTGCCTTAGAATTATAAGTGGGTCCAAAATCGGGACCCACCTGACCCCCTTGGACGCGTGCGCGCGCAGTAGCAGTAGGGGAAGGAGTTCGACTCCTTCCTCTATTAGAAGTCAAGGGATAAGTTAGATTTTCCTGACTGAGTTTTTAATTTGATTGGGAATGAATCTAGACTTGAATTGGTTTCCTAGTGCGATAAGAATTAGATTCTTATTCCTTTATGAAGTCTAATTGATTATTCTTTAGGCTTCTATTGACTACTATATATAGTAGACTATTAGAGAACTTTTAAATAGTTGATTTTATGGTTGAACACAATTGATTCAAGATCATTCTTTCTACCAGTTTTCTCAGAGAAAATAAAAAGCTCTCCCCTACCTCTTATAAGCCACGCGCGAGCCACTCCCACCGGAGGAAAACGCCGCCCCATCTTCTTGGCCACACAAAGAATATCCTAGCATTCTTTCCGATAAGCTGTTCATCCGTGGATACCAAGGTTGAGGTTCAAGGAGCTGGAAACTAAGTTTATTGTCTTGCAGATAATCAAAGTATTGCAGATATCTTCGACTTCGACGAAGGAGAAGATTCACCGGACTATTACGAAGACTTGATACCTGTGCTTGTTTTTGGAGTATTTTAAGTCTTCTGATTAACGTGTTTAATATATACGCTATATACATGATCAATTAACCTGCATGTTAAGAAAATTTTGAAATTCCGCTGCGTATCCTAGGGGTAACTCTGACCATATTTTCTTTCAAACTGTTCATAATAGGATGAAGTTTCCCACGAAGAGAGGAGTCGGTCAAGAGGTAGGAAACATTCAAGAAGCTTGGGCATGCTATAGCCTCTCAGCAAAGGCTGTCTCAAGCCCCCATACAAGAAGAGAAGATGCTACAGGGACTGGCCAACCTATGGATACTTTCTTTTCAGTACGTCACTCGAAAAGAAAATCCAAGAAGCCAAGCCCCATTCAAAGAAGAAGGAAAGCCTTACAAAGGAAGGCAAAAGAACAGTTGATAGGAGAAGTTAAAGAACTTGAGGACTACAAGGTCATACCACCAATCTCTCCAACTTCCAAAAGAAGAAATTTTTCGAAGAGAATAAGATAGAAGCGAAAGAAACTCTGAGAGATCCGAGAAGAATAAAGCAGAGAAGCACATAAAAAAAAAGAAAAAAAAGAAAAAAAAAAAAAAAAAAAAGAAGTAAAACTTACCAAAACTGGTACTAACACCAGTTTTTACCGGAGGAGTTAGGCCGGCAAGATATGGTAACGGCTGAAGAATCAAGCCGTAATAATAGTATCGGATGGTCTTGGCCTTATTCTCCCTTTTGAAGTCCGCGACCCAATTATTGAGTTGATTGAGAAGGGGTCGCGAGTCGGTATACATACCTCTGAAGAATTTTTTGGGGAAACCCCAATCCGACAGGGATGCGGCCTCGGCGTCCGACATACCCTCAGTCCTTAAACTTCCTCACAAATATGAACCGGTTCCACCATTTGCAACCGGCCGAGGGGGGAGCATCGAGGATAAAGGCAAAGCCCGACCGAGCCTTGAAAAAGTAAAAATCATCGTTGCCCGGACTCATAGCAACTCGGAATATCTGGTTGAAGTTTCGGAAGTTAATCTCCACTCCTCGGATGTGGCAGAAAACCCCAAAACACATTAAAGTGCCCAAAGCACTCGGAATGAGTTGGTTAGGGCTGAATCTGAGATGATTGAATATGTCATTAAAACCCTCATGATAGGGTACTCGCCACCCACGTTCGAGCGACATCAAATGCATGGACATGTAGCCGGCAGGAGGGTTATAAAAAGCATACTTGGAATCTGGGGCCACAGTCTCAAGTGAATCGGGAATCGAATATTCATATCGAATTCGGTTAAGTTCCGATTCGTGGACGGTCGAGGAACAAGTTGGAGTGGACCCGAGTTCATTTAGCTCACCATCCGGATCCGGGTGAGTTACTGCAGAAACGGCCCGAGGAAATTTATTTCGCCTCGCCTCAGTACCTTTCAGTTCTCCGCGCTTCGTTCTTTTAATAACTCGGCCTTTGGCGTCGAGCTCTACTCCTACCAGAGGAACATCTTCTCTCGGGCCTTCTTCCTCCTCCTCAGCCTCATCATCATCATCGCCTTCATCATCTTCTTCATCTTCATCTGGATTGCCGGGGATGAGATCCGGTCCAATTAAGTCTCGAGGAACGGTTCCGTCTCCGCCAGAGGAACCGGCCCCAGATGACTGCCCGACACGTGAAGAGCTCGGAGCCCATTTCGATCGGCTAACAAGTACATCGTCATCCTCGTCGCTCTCCAAGACTGTGTGAGAGGTAAAACCTCTTGGAAGAACGCTACTTACGGGTTTTACGGACTGCACTGTTGTCGGGTCATCCAAACCTGGTATCTCCAAGGCTTTCGGAGCACCCTCCGAGTCACTGGAAAGTTCAGTGATAGTAGGAGAGCGCGGCATCGGGACTCGCTGTAAAGTCCGGTACGCATGACCAGCTACTCGCGCTGCCCCCATCATGATGTCGTGAGGGATGCGTGTCGGAGGGGCAGGGCCCGGGGAAGGAGACCTCACCGGGAGCTCTTTTCTTCTGTTTAAAATATCTCGACGATCTGGGCGAGTATTACCCAGATCATCCTCCTCGGATGCGTCGCTAATATGCCCATCCGATTTAGAAGGCTCGAGCATCGGAGCCGAACTGGAAGGCATACTTGAGGATTGAGGCGCGACATGGCCTTCATCAAGGAAAGACAAGTCGAGCATGTCGATGTCCGACATGTCGACATTCTCTGTCCTAGCTGTCTCGTTCACGTTGCTTCTCTCGGACATCCTAAGAGGGGAGGAACAAATTAAAATCAGACAAGTGGTTGGTTTCGTCCGAGAGGTTATTTTAGTATTTTCGTTAAGTCCGCAAAGTGTTGAACAAAAGAGCACATTGTGAGGAAAGGGGAAAAAAGGGGGAGATAAGTAAAAGGAAATACTGAAGAAAATTAGTAGGAGCGAGATCAACTTACTTGGCAAAAATTTGGAAAGACGAACTAGATTGCTGAACTCGGATGGATGTCGGACGCAGTTATCGGATCGAGAGCAAATTCTAGTGAGAGAAATATTGCAATTGGCGAAAAGTGAAGAAATGAGTTAATCCACCCCTATTTATAGAAGGGCAACCCCAGAATACGAACCGTCGCTGACGTCAGCAGTATTTTCTAACTGTTAGATGAGTCGAAATCAACGGCTCAGATTGAAACACCTGATGAAAAGACAGTTTGACCCCAGACTTCCCGAAAATCGAGAAAAAACGTCGCCATTAAGTGTCGCAAATACTGATGCGACTTACTCGGATGAAGAAGCTGATTTACTCGAAAAAATCCTTAAGAAAGAAGAGTTTGCAAAATCAAGCTAACTGTTGGCGTCACTCGGATTTGAAGATTACAAAGGACATTCTTTTCTTACGTCAAGAAACAGAAGTGTCGGACAAAGAGGAGATACTAAGTCGGACGAGAGAAGTAATACTAAAACCCGGATCTTGACATTTCAAAATTCAAAATATCTCTTTTT
Source organism: Plantago ovata (assembly GCA_028274465.1). Classification (NCBI taxonomy): domain Eukaryota; kingdom Viridiplantae; phylum Streptophyta; class Magnoliopsida; order Lamiales; family Plantaginaceae; genus Plantago; species Plantago ovata. The sequence goes on along the minus strand of JAHHQI010000015.1, from coordinate 23,150 downwards.
TATACTGCGAGTATTATGTTATTCGGACTATAAAAAGGAGAGGGGGGAATGGAATGAAAATAGGAGGGTGGGAGTACTTATGAACTCGGACGGAAACTTAGAAAATTTTCGACCGCAAATAATAGTACGAATCACAAGAGACTCGGACTATACTGATAGTTACACAACTATCTTGTACCAAGATACTTGGAAACTAGGGGGACATATGTTAATGTTGGAATATGTCCGGTTCGCTGTATGAACCAAGAGACGACTTAGCTCGGCACAAAGTCCGACGTCTAGGGCACACAAGTCCGACACATGAGCCCTAGTCCGACAAAGAGATTACTCCCAGAAATGTTCTACTCGGACCGTGGTCCGACATACTGCGCGAGTAGTACGTTTTCAAGGACCACGGACGAAATCCCAAGGCCCGATACCTCAAGAAATATGTCCGACGCACTTCTTGGTATCGGACGTGTCGCGTGATATACTACGGAGTCGGACCCTAAGAAAGATTTACACAGTTCAGCTGTAATACGTATGGCCGCGGGATCTCGTAACGTATATCGGACGTTACCTCGAACCTCGGACCGTGTATCGGACACCATGTCGGATACAAGAACGGGACAAAACTCTAGAACGTTCCTTAAAGCGTGAAGTTACCAACTTAGCCTTGTGGAAACCCTAATTTGGTATGTGGGCCAGGCCCATTAAGCCAACTAATGGGCTTTTAGCCTTGATATTCAATCATGGCCTTACACTTGGCGCAATCTCAGGAGCTTTATCTCCATTTGGGAAACACTATAATAGGGGACACCATTCACCCCTAAAGGTAATCAATATCTTACCCACTTTCATACTATATATACTAGAGTGGATTTCAACCCTCTAACCGTAAAGTCGATTATCCGGTTTGATCACTAGACAAACCGGAAAACCGTTACTAACCTCCCCCTCAAGTTATTTTCAGGATATTACTTGCAATGGAAGGAGGCTAAAGTTAAGAGGACCGTTCTAGAACGCATTAGAAGGACTTGATAATTCACCCATCAACAACATGATTCAATAAAATTTGAAGAAATTTTTTTAGTAATAATAGAAAACAAGCTCCGATTCATTAATCCAACAATTAATTAATCAATTTTGGTTTTGGACATTAGACTAAGATAACAAGTTTGCAAGAACGCACCACAATTATTACCACAATCTATTTACTAATATTCTTGTTCAAGCAAAGTTGCCAAAGCTGGTTGGTTGCTTCGTCCAACGCCTGCTCCTCTTCTGCTCTCATTCTCTCACTCAACTCTCTTGCTTTTTCACGAAGCTCATGACCTATCTTTCCATGGATTACCATATTCACTGCATTTACTATCTCTTCTCTTTAAACTCATTGTTTTCATCTCTTGGTACCTCCACACAAACACTAGCCCCTACCGCCATCCTAAAATCCACAAAGAAATTGGAATTGACGGGATCATGCAGATAATTGGGACACCATTATACACACTTTCATTTACTGAACTCCATCCACAGTGACTGATGAAACCACCTGTGCTCGGATGCCCCAGAATGTGAGCCTGCGGGGCCCATTTTAGGACTACTCCCTATCTTTCACCCTCTCAAGAAATCCAAGTGGTAGCACCTCTTCTATTATAGTTGCACGTTTCTCCTCCACGACGGGGAATCTGATCACCCATATAAAATTAACATCTTCGCAAAGCTCAAGTGCTCTCGCTATTCCTAGAATATCTTCCTTGGACAAGAAGGATTCGCTACCAAATGAAATGTACAGGTTGGAGTGCTTATCTTTCTTGTCTACCCATTGAATAATGTCCAAATCCCCCTCATATGCATCTGAAATTAGCGGACCGATAGGTAACAATGTTTTCTCAACTTTCTTGGACAAGTAATCTATGTACTGATGAATGTGTATTTTACACTTTCATTTAAATCTTTTTCACCTATTTTAGCTATCCTCTATGTTAATTTAGCTTTATTTTAGTGAATTTTATTAGAATAGTGTCACGTTTCCCTTTCGTTTTATTTTACAGGTTTGGTTGAAAAACAAGGATTTCCGGGCAAATATATTGAGGAAGACAGGAATTGGTGTTTCCAGAAGCCTAATTGGAGTATCTGAAGGTTTCCGGATCGGATTTGAAGTCTCGGGTCGAATCTGGAAGTTAGAAGGCCTAGAGTCAAAAACCGAGTCCGAAAAATTATCTTCGTATGGTTGATTAATTATTGCACACAATTGGACAATTCTTGGTCCTTTGACCTATCTAAATCTATATCTTCGTAGTGTTTGATAATTACAACTGGACAATTCATTGATCAAAGATCTCCATGCAAAACCGAGGAATTTATGCATGATTATTAACCCGTATGCTTTGAAGGACCATACTATCACCAATCTCCATTATCTGTTAAGAAAAACCTTTGCTAAACCGTTGTTTTATATTCTAAATTAGATTAGATAAAGCTAGTTATAGTCCTTAGAGATTGACACTCGAGGTTATTCTACTGCTACACTACGATTTTCGTTGTAGTTGTGAATTGCCTTTGGCTAAATAACAAATTTATTTAATTGATCGGAACCGACAATTCCGCGCATCATCATGTACTTCCCCTCAAAGCCCCTACTAGTTTTCATTAGAACAAGATCACAAGATAATTCAAAGTTCACAAAAATAACTTTCTTATCCTCATCAAAAACATTTGCACACAGAAACTGGATATGCTTGTTAACACATTCTTTCTCATGGTCCAGAGAGTGCAATTCATCGAACGGGAATATAACATCAGGACAAACAAAATGATGACAGGCAAATGAAGCCCTTCCTGCACTGAGAAGAAAGTAATAAACAGCAGGAATACCTTGTGAAGAAGCATGTTTAGCAGCCCAAGGTTGGAACACATCATATATCACCAAATCAGGCTTTATGCTCGTGATGATGTTGCGAAAACTGATTCTGACGTTGAAAAGCTTTGACAAGGGATAATCTGAGATTTGATGGAAGATTCTTGGTGGTGTGGTAATGTGGAGGTAGCTCAGGACAGGGTTGTAGATTGAGTTGTACCAACTCTATCGAGTTGTGTGTGCCAATGAAGTCGTTGATTGAGTTGAAATTTACAGCAGTAGTACAGAAATATATGCGGAAATTTCTTCTTTTCAACATCCTTTTGGCCAACTCGAGAAAAGGAAATATATGACCATGAGCCAACCATGGAAACATTAGAATCTTGAAACCCTCTGCAGTAGTTGTTTCCTCAGTGTCCATCGCGTCCTACTCTCGAATTCTGGCAAACGATGACAAAACAATATTTGAAATGGATAAATATTTGGAAGCTGGTTTCTTTCTCTGAGATATTCTCCATTTATTCCCAACTTGACAATTTAGAATAACATAAAGAACATATTGCAGTCTGCAGAAGCTTCAAGACAAAATTTTGCAGTAAACATGACTTAGAAAACCAAGTAAAATCATTTTCAGTGAACTATTAGCCACAATACATTACAGCTAGCATCTACTCATTTTCAGTGAACTATTAGGCACAATACATTATAGCTACTTTATATGATCCAATAAATTTAGAAAACACATCCCATTTCATTGAGCATGCAGAAATAAAACTTGTTCTATATTAAACATGTAAAAATCAATTTCATTTAAGGAGCTAGTTAGAACAGGATCTTTTTACCCAATCGAGATTGCACTCTGCTGGGCCAACACTGACACTGAGAGGCGAAAGCTAGACCCGATTGACAATTAATCTCAAAAAATAACTGTGCACTTGCCATTGATATTTGATAAACAAAAAAGAAACCAAGTAAAATCATTTTCAGTTAACTATTAGGCACAATACATTAGAGCTAGCATCAAGTGATCCCAGATTTCACTCATAGCCAGCTGCCAAAACAAAAAGTACTAAATGAAAAGACAACCATATATATATAAATAAACAAGCTAGTATACAAATAAACGATGAATAGAGTGAGTATTTCTGAAGAATTCTTACGAATATATGATCGATAATACAGCTTACAACAATTCCTCCGGCCGAGATTGATCAAGGCTTAAGCTCAAGCTTCTCAACCATCAACCGACACTCAACCCTTTGAACTGGAATATTAATTATGAGAAATACACTTTTAGCTGTTTGGTGGTGTTTTTGGTTGATATTTTACAACATTTGATGGCCAAGGATTAAGTTAACTGTCAGGCTGTCACTTCGGTTGTTGCCAGTTGCTGCTTTGGAGGGCCTATTCTAGCATATATATTCCATCTGCTGTTCTAAGAAATGAAGGGCCATATGTGTGACATGTGCCAAACGAAATGATTACTAAATCTACTTTACTTGTTCACCTATTACTTCCTGTTTTTCTCTATTTATTCAATTAATTATATTTTCTATATTTCCTCACTCATCCGTAAACATCAAAATTTGTTCCAACCTCCAAATAGTACTATTGTTTCTTCTTTTCTTCTTCTTCTTGGCCGTAAGCTATAAATTTTTTGAGGGTAAATTACATCCACCCACCCTGTTGGAGACCCTAATTACGGATCCTCCCTCGCTAGTTTAACAATTACATCTAGCCCCAAAGACCGAAAAAATGTTGACTTCGCCGTTATTCACTTTTCCATTTTCTCCGGCCAAACATGCCCTAGTTATTTCCCTTTTGTTCTTTTTTTTTAATCTTTTCTCTTCTTTTATTTTTTTTATCTTTTCTTTTTTAATCCATCTTATTCTTCCCTACTCTTGGTTGACCCTTTTCTAATTCCGGTACCGGAAATACTACCGGTACTGGTCAACTCCGTGGCCGGAAATATTGCCGGTATCGGAGCTGTTTTACAGCTCCACTCGAAGCCGTAAAACAACCCCTTTTCTGAGCTTTTACAGTTCCCATCGTGATTGGGGAGGTTGGAGTTCCTCCATCAGCATCCATTGAAGCCAGCTAGTATACTGAATTGCGATTGATGAATGAGTATTGAAGAAGGAGAAAATGAAAAAGGTTGGAAAATTGGGATGATATGAAGCGATCGAAGCGGATTTTGAGCTTCAGAGATTGATTCTTGAGATATTGTTGCTGGAAGATATTACAGAAGATGAATGATGGTGATGGTGGAAGAAATATAAGTTGACCATCATAATTATATATGGAGGATTAATTCTTTAATTACCTACTCATTTTCTATTACTTTCATTACAAAAATAATTAAAATAAATATTTATATCATTTTTTGCACTAAATTTAACTACTTCTATAATAATTGTTTGTTCATTTTAAAGTTTATATAATTTTTGTGGTTAATTTGAAATAAATTAAAGTTAATTTTGTAAAATAAAATAGTTTAGAGGTAAATGTGTAAATAATGAAAATTTAATGTGTATGTCTCAGGCCAAAATCTGAAATTTCGGCAGGGGTAAATTGTAACTTCCAGCCCTTAATTCGAAAAAAGTCAAATTCGTGGGGCTATCTGTAATTGTTTTTGTCTAACACTGGGCTACATGTAATTGTTCAACTAAGAGGGTAAGATCTGTTATTAACCAAACTAACAAGGGGGTAGATGCAAATTACCCATTTTTAATGAAGTTAATAAAATATAAATCTTATTACCTAAGCACGGAGACGGATACGGGTACGGATACGAATACGAGACGGATACGTGAAAACGTCAAAATTAAAAATATAGGATACGGATACGTGTAGGATACGTTTAATTTATATAAATATTTTTAATATATTTAGTATTTTAAGCTAAAGTTTTTTAAATTTAGTGAATACTAACCAACCAAATAAGAAAAAAAATCATATAAATGTCCAATAAACTAAAAAATACATATATCTTATATCTCAATCGCATCATTATCATAAACACACACATTATAGATTTAATTTAATTAAATAGAGGAATATGTATGCCTCGAGTATCCGTCAGGATACGTTTCCGATACGTATCCGTGCGGATACGTCATCCATTTTGAAGTCCCCGTGCTTCCTAGCTTATTACTCATCAGTTCTAATTTTATGTTTATTTTGTTGATTTTTTTTTTTGTTGTGTTTGACTTTCGATTACTCCCAAATTATACAAGAAAATTAATTTATAAAAGTATTTTTATTAAAATATAGTGTTATAATTGCATTAATTATTTCTCGGTATGATTTTAAATTTATTAGTGGTTAAACGGGACTAAAACGTCAATAAAACAAACGTAACGAATTCAGTGGGATCGATGAATGGAGTCCGAGTACGACACTCTTATTCAAAAAAAATTCGAACTTCATTCTATTTTTAATTATTTTTTAACAATAAGATTTAAAGGGAAGAGAGAGAGTATTTTGTTTTCTTTCTTTGGGTGGGCTATAAATTTGTAATCTCTACTATATATTAAGCAAATGTTTAATTACAGTTTTTAGTCGCAAAATATAGTTATCACCTCACATTCCCCACTACTTTTTGGTGTTAATAATTCAACATCCACACAAATAGACACTAAATCAAGAAAATTCTAATTAGCAATTCAATAATATCATTAATAATATCATTGTATGTAAAATTGTACTTCTCCATCCAATTTTACCATTTAATTTGAAAAATGTATAAAAGTAACAATTAATTAATAAGATTACATACAAAGTAATAATATTTTAATTTACTTATTCTATCAACACATCAACACATGAAACTAATTTAATAAATTTATTTATTTTTGTTAGAGAAAAGATCACGTGAACTAATTTCATAAAAATGTATTAGACATCGATTTTTAGACTTTATCGCACGGGGATACCGCGTGTCAATTTACTTGTTGAAGTTTAATAAAATATATTTCCTCCATCCATAACAAAGTTTTCATTTAAATTTTTTGACTTTTTAATGTCTCATTTGACCTCAAGTTTGTACTTTATTTCATATCGAATTCGATTGTTGTTTGGATAGTAGACTAAAAATTTTAATTTACAATTGTTCTCTCAAATTTTTAATTTACAATTTTATTTTAAAATAAATATTATCTTATTGAACAAAACACCACACTTATTATAATAAGTCTTTCAAAATTCCATATGTTAAAAGTAAAATATTTCTTATTTTTAACATAGAAAGTGTGCGGCAAAGTGTTGCAATTTGTTTCAAATAATAAGGTTTAGATTTTATTACGATTCAAATCATTAAAGGCAAATAAGAAGAAATTATAGTTTTTCACCTAGAAGTTGGAACAAATTTTGCATGCTAAAAGTTTAAGAAAAGAGAGAAAAATATAGAGAATGATATCATTTGAATGAATAGAAAAGGAAGTACCGACAGTAGAGGGTAACAAGTAAACAGACTCAGAATTATATTGGTTTGCCACATGTCATGCAACCTGGCCGTTCTTTTTTTAAAATAGCAGATAGAACACAAGGCCCTCCGGACCCGCCAGTTGCCACAATTCTAATCATAGACTAGCCGATGGAAATGGCTCCGGAGGGCCTAGATGTGTATTCTATCTTCTATTCTACCCGTCAGATATGTGACACGTGCAGAACTTAGCTGGCTGATTTCTTTTCTCGCTCTCTCTCTTTATTGTATTAATTGTTTTGTTTTGCCTGATGTAAATTGTGAAATGTATCATCAACTTTAATTTATTACATTAAAGGACATATCATAGTTTTCTTTTCATCAATCACGTTAGTACTGTAGTCATTTTACTTCTTTTTCTTTCACTAAAGTCTGTTTACTCATTGAATATTTGAATTTGATGGTTGCTATCTCATCTTTTTTTCTTTTACTACGGATATTATAACACTTTTCAGTATTATTCCCTTAGTGCTTAAGTAATTTTATTTATTTTTTTTCAAAAAATATACTTGAAGTTTTAAATAATATATTGTGTAACGGAGATGTAGTATCTTACTTAACACAAAACACAAACACTACCTTAAATTCACAAATTTAATAATAATAATAATAATAATAATAATAATAAGAAGAATAATAAGAATGCGTTTAACTTGGTTGACAGAAGTGCCTTACTTCGGGAGACCCGGTTGAGGTGCCCGGCCATTTCACCTTGGGTTGAGTTCTGTTATTCTCGGCCCGCGCAACTTTATTATGGGGACTCGGCTCTTCGGTCTTGTGAGGGGGTTCAGCATGGGGATCTTTCGGTCCTTTGTTATTCTCGCTGGTTCTGCATCCGTTGGTCCACGCTATCCATCAGTCCTGTGAGCTTGATCTTCAGGCTTGGTATCTTGACGACGGCACTATCATTGGTGATACTCTTATGGTTGCCAAGGCGCTCGATATTATCCGTGTTCATGGACCAGCTCGTGGGTTGTATCTGAATGTCGATAAAACTGAGCTTTTTTGCCAATGGAGGACCCTCGTGGAAAGGTGGCTGGTCTTTTCCCTTTTTCTATCTCTCGTCCCCTCCGGGGGGTCAAGCTCCTTGGGGGCTCTGTTAGTGCGGATTCTGGTTTTGCCTTGATATAGTTGCGCGCCTGGTCTCCAAGACCATCTCTTTGATGGAGGCTGTCCGCAAGCTTGATGATCCCCAGTGTGAGCTTCTTCTTCTTCGCAATTGTGCGGGGGTGGCGAAGTTATCTTATGCTTTGAGGACCTGCCCTCCGCTGACTTGTGGTGATGCTCTCGGCCAGTTTGATCAGGCCTTGCGTACGTCCTTGGAGATGATCGTTACAGGTTCAGGGCCTGGTTTCGGGATTGGTAGTGGCGGCTTGCCACTCTTCCCATTAGACTGGGCGGTCTCGGGGTCTTATGTGCGGAGGATGTCGGCCGGTATGCTTTTCTCGCTTCTCGCTTGCAGTCCAGCTCCTTGCAGGATAGGATTCTGTTGAGATCCGGGGTTCTTTCTTCTGGCCCTACCTTCCAGTCTGCTCTTGACAGTTTCTCGACCTTTTGTGGTGTTGATGTGCTCTCTGTTTCATCTAGCTCTCCTGCCCCCCAGTTTATGAAGTCTTTGGCAAAGAGTTATTTTGGTGTCATTGATGCGCAGTTGACGTCGCGGTATGGTTTGAGTCACCGGCAGAAGGCCCTTCTTAGTTGTGTTCGTGCTCCTCATGCGCAGGATTACTTACTCACCGTTCCTATTGATGGGTTGGGACAGCGGATGAACCCGCGACAGTTTCGGGCAGTGTTGTGTTATCGCCTTGCAGTCCCTTTGTTTCCTGATGGCTCCTCTTGCTCGAGTTGTCGTGTGCGGCGGATGGACCAGTGGGGTGACCACGCTGTCCATTGTTCTAGTGAGGTGGGGGTGAAGTTTCGGCACAACCTTGTGCGTGATACCTTGGCTGACATCTGTTCTAGGGTTGGTGTTGCGGTGCGAAAAGAGGCCCCTATGGGGTTCCTCACAGATGATGGGCGGGACCTTCGTCCGGCAGACCTGCTATTATACAATTGGTCCCAAGGTCGGGACGCCTGCTTGGATGTTACGGGTGTCTCTCCTTTTGCTGGGGGGGTTTGGATGCTTGGGTTCCTGGAGCTGCTTTGCAGGTTGCCGTTCAGAAGAAGAAGAGCAAGTATTCCTCTAAGTGTGCGGAGCACGGCTACTCTTTCATCCCGTTTGCCTTCTCCACCTTTGGGGAGCTCGATGAGGAGGCTCTGGCTACTTTGTCGCGCCTTAAGCGTTTGTGTGTTAGTCATTCCAATGATGTTAGGAGTGTGGTTTCCTTTTTTCAAGACTTAGCTTTTGTATTCAGAAAGGGGTGGGAGCACAGCTTGTCTCCCGACTCCCTTCCAATTTTGTGTGATTAATAGAAGTCTATAATAAAAAATAAAAATAAATAATAATAATAATAATAATAATAATGTCTAGTAATAAATATAATAATAATAATATATAATAATAATAATAATAATAATAATAATATAATAATAATAAAATTATTATTATAATAGTTCGAGTATAGTAAAATTAGACCTTCCATTCCGGTAATCAAATTATGGAATACATTAACGTCAGTGTGGGTAGTGTGGTTGTTTTATGTGTAAGAGCACTCTTTACAGGATACCTATAATATTTTTCTTAATATTGCTCCTAAATAGTCCCTTATAATTATTTAGTATATCAATTCCATAGATGATAATTAGAGGTCTTCAATTATTTATGTTTTAGTGATGAAAAAGGATACATAGTGATAAAAAATGACACATTGAGGATATATGTGGTCCCACATAGATAGGGAAGAAATGAGGAGGGTCAAATGAGTACTCAAATGTAGAAAGTTTTTTTTAGTGAGTTACAAATTTAGGAATACATTTATGTGGGCCCCAATGTTTTAGGAGTCCTGAAAATTGTTGGTTTTTAACGATCAAATAGCTTGGTTTATTCAAGTCTGAATACTGAGCAGGTAAATTTTTAATTTGTATCATTCTTTATCTACAGTTTCATTAGTTTCATGTTAAATGGTAGATTGATAATCAACTATGCTTAAGAGTTAAGACTACATCTTGGTTGATTGAAAGATTGCAGTTTTATCGATTTGACTTAATTACCTAAAAATGCTTCCAAGCAGCGCCACCATCTGTTTAGCATCTGGAATGTTTTTTAATTAGATAAAATAAGGCCCGTCGTAGACAATTTGCCTTTAGCCTTCATGCTTGGGATTGCGTCAATGAGAGAGACAGCATGGAGTTGATTTATTCATATTTGTCTCATTCAACATTTACCTTGATCTAACTATTGTTGGTCATATTTTGCAGATGGAGGGGGATTCCAAATGCAACCGATCTAATAATTAATAATAGGTATCTTTTTCCTTTGTTCACTACGCTTTGTGGCTCTAATATGCAAAGGGTTCATGCTTCATATATCTCATTTCCTTTTCGCAGGGTCTGGTGAAGAGTGGATGAGTGAAGTGTGCCTCGGGTTAACTCCAGAATGTATTTCTTGCCACTGCTAATTAAGGTCCATAAAGGTACTTAAGTTCTTATGGAGGTTTGAATAGGTGAAATATGGTACATCGTTGGCTGGTTAGCACTTACCAGGAATTTGAATAATCATTTTTTTCTTAATCTATTTGGAAACGTTCAATTGGAAGCATGTAGATTTTGTTGAGTTCATTTTCATTCAGAATGATCAATTTTGGAATTTTGACAATACACAGATCATTAATTAAAGAGTGTTCTCTTCTCTGCTTTATGATGTTTTGTTTGACTACTTCACAATTTTCTTATAGTAATTTATGGCTAGCAATTTATTACTGACGTTTTATATTACTCGACTCTTCACCTCTCATCCTACAAGTGTATATTTCCGTTCTGTTTTGTCTACATCTCCCACATCCTTCTAAATCTTACTTGGCAGTACTGCATTAGTACGTATCAATTCAGTTTTTAGTCTAATTTATATATATAGAATATAATTTCAGTGATTTGGGTTTATCTTTCTCATCTCTGTATTTTTCAGTAATTTGGTGGATCGGTTGATTGCTAGAGGAGACAGCGCGCTGTGTTGAAATAAGGATCGGTTAATTGATAGGGAAGTTCATCACAAGACCCAGTACAGCCTCCAAGTTGACGGAGCTGAGAGTGATCAGGTATGTGTTATTTTATATCGTTAGGTTTAAATTTAAGATTTGGCCTATTTTAATTATTAATTGCTTTAAAATCTTTAAACTCTTGCTGCACATCGTAAATTAATCTCTTTTCACATTGACATTTCAGCTTCAGGGAAAAAACTTCAGTACAAAGATAAGGAAACAGATTGAAGTTTATTTAATTTAAATATGTGAGGGGAAACAGATTGTAGATTGTTTAGGTAAGCGCATCAGTTTGTTTAATTTTGCTACTTAGAGAGGGAAACAGATTGTTGATTGTTTCTCACGTACATATGAAAAAGTTAGTTGTTCTCATGTAATGTATGATACATATAATCCTTGATTCTTGCTTCTAAATTTTATCCTTATTTCAGGAAAAAGAAAAGATGGTGTTGTGGGTTTCGGATACGGGTGTAATGGGTCACTGATGGATAACATAGTCATTGGATTCATTAAGGATTATAGGCGTGTATTTGATCTTGCATGGGAATAATCACCAGGGCACGCCTGAGCACCAGCTGGCTAAGACTTGCACCCTGGAACAATACCATGGAGCTGTCTGTTGGGGTGGTGCTGACTGCTTGAGGGGTGGGGCAGAGAAAGAGAAAGGAAACCATGCTTTTTTTTTTTTTTTTTCATTAGAAACAACCATTGGTTATTTGGAGCGAAGAGAATGCGAGTATGACCAAAAGACAAGACGAGTGTGGTAGAATTCTTCAAAGAAGGTGATGCTGATCAGCAGCAACAACCCTTTTAACTGGGGTGATTGTTTTCACACCCACCCCGGACGAGCTATCTAACAAGTACTATCTTGACATGCGCCTCTCTATAGGACATGGCGAGGCAGATCCCCGCAACATGAACTATATGTTCCTATTGGACAAAGCCATTTTCATTGGTCGAAAGTTTTTTCATGTTTTAAATGTCTATTCCACAATATATTTTAGAATACAAATTGATTTCGACGAGTCTCTCCCGTAATAATTTAGAACACTAATTGTATTCGACGGGTCTATTTCACAATACTTGTTAGAATACTCTCTATTGTAATTTTAGAACACTAACTGCGTTCGACCAGTTTATTAACAATAATTTAAACAATAATTGTGGTAGGCGGGTCTATTCGATAATACCTTCAATGCGAACTGTATTCAAACGGGTCTACTCTTCAAAACTTAACACCCCTAACCGTGGACGGGTCTATTCTGCAATACTTTAGGATACTAATTTCGTTCGATAGGTCTACTTGGCAATATGTTAGAAAACTAATGCAACATGTGGGTAAGTTCCACAATACTTTAACACTAATTGAGTTTGACGTGTTTATTCCGCAATAATTTATCACACTATCTGTATTCAACGTGTCTATTCACATAATACTTTAGAACATTAATTGCATTTGATGGTCTATTCGCCAATACTTTAGACCTCTAACCGAGGTTGACGCGCGGATTTATTCCGCAATACCTTAAAACACTAAATGTAGTCGACGGATCCATTCCAGAATACTTTTGAACACTAATTGTGTTTGACGGGTGTATTCCGCAATACATTAGCACATTGATTGTCCGTGTTCGATGGGCTTATCCGCAATACTTTAGCACATTGATTGTCCATGTTCGATGATTTTAATTTGGCAATACTTAAAAAAACACGAACTTTGGAACTCCAAATGCGCCCTACTCAACAATAGTTTAGAACAGTATATACGTTCAACGGGTCTATTCCATATATTTAGTACACTAAGGCTCTGTTCTATTCGTCTGAAAAGTTTGAACTGAACTGAACTGAACGTATCTGAACTGAACTGAACTTATTTGGAGTGCAAAATATATTAGCCAAATCTGAACGGAACTGAACTGAACTGAATGCATCTGAACTGAATTGAACTAATCTGAACTGAACTGAATTTATTTTCATCAATTTTCAGATGAAAAGAACAAAGCCTAACTGTGGCCGACGTGTGTAATCCACAAGAATTTAGAACACGAATTGTGTTCGACAGGTCTATTGCACAATACTTTAGAGCAATAAAATTGCGTCAGACGGGTTTATTTGCAATATTTAGAACATTAATTACGTTTGACGGGTCTATTCGACTATACTTCAACTGCATTTGACTGGTCTAACAATACTTTAAACATTAATTGCGTTTGACGGGCCTATTCATAATACTTTAGAACATTAATTGTATTCGATGGGTCTATTTGATAATACTTTAATACACAAATTTTAGAACTCTAAATGGGGTCAGCGGGTCTATTCTTCAATACTTTGAACACTCAATACCATACATAATTTAAATTATTATCATATTTGATGGAACTATTTCGTAAAATATTTTCAAGAAAAATGAGATAGAACGTCATTTTTCATTTTGATTTATTTTTATTTATTATTTGTACATTTACTATTCCCCGTCGAATTTCGACGGGTTATTAACTAGATATACTTCCGAAAGGTAGAACTGCTCACTCGAGATTCGGCATACCAATAAAGGTCCATGAGGACTCTATCTGTTACAAGATAAAACCAGATTCTGATGTGACAGGATTATTGAAGCGAACAAGTCTTATAATTTGGGATGAAGCTCCTATGGCACGTAAGCACTGCTTTGAAGCTCTTGACCGAAGTTTAAGATATGTTATGCAGCGTCCAACATGCCATTTGGTGGATTTGTTATAGTCTTGGTGGAGACTTTAGGCAGATCCTACCAGTTGTTCCGAGAGGAAGCCGCCACGATATTGTAAATGCAGCAATATGTTCATCTAAGATTTGGAGTTCGTGTGAGGTCCTTAGGCTTACAAAAAACATGCGTTTACAGGTGTGCTGCCCCACTAAATATTACCTACTTTCCTTTTAACTTCAAATTTTGGCCTGAAATGTGTTTATTTCAATATTGGGTTTTAACCGGTCTTAATTATATATTGCTTTGTATTGATTCAGGTTGGTACGTCTTCCGAGGAAATTGCAGAGACAAAAGAGTTCGCGGAGGGGATATTGCAAGTTGGTGACGGGGTTGCCGGTGGACAAAATGATGGTGAGATTGATATAAAGTTGCCTGATGATATTGTTATTGAGGTGCTGTCAATCCTATTGCAACTATCGTCGAGAGTACGTATCCTTCCTTTAGATCATCTGGCTAATCCATCAGTCGATCCAGATTATTTTCCTAACAGGGCGGTTCTTGCACCCACCAATGACATAGTGGATACTATAAATGAATATGTGATGTCATTGATGCCCGGTGATTGTAAGGAATACTTGAGTGCTGATAGCATCAGCCAAGAGGATTCTGATCAGCAGGGGCTGAGTGATATATTTCTGTTGAATTTCTCAACACAATTAAATGCTCGGGTTTGCCTAATCACAGGATTGCATTGAAAGTTGGGTGTATGGTCATGTTGTAAAGGAATATAGACCCGTCTATGGAGTTATGCAATGGAACAAGGCTCATTGTTACAAATCTCGGAAAGAATGTGATAGAGGCTGAAACAATAACTGGGAAGAATCGTGGTCAATGAGTACTTATACCTAGGATGATCATGAGTCCATCAGATGTTACCAAGTTTCCCCTTGAGTTCGATAGGAGACAGTTTCTTTTATCTGTCTGCTTTGCTATGACCATTAATAAAAGTCAAGGACAATCTCTTGGTCATGTTGGTCTCTATCTACCCTCACCCGTATTCAGCCACGGCCAATTGTACGTTGCATTCTCGAGAGTCACCACCAAAAGGGCCTTAAAGTTCTCATTTGTGACAAGGAAGGTAAAACATATGATACAACAAGGAATGTGGTCTACAAAGAAGTATTTGACAAGTTGTAATGTGGTAATGTTTCGATGCCTTACCGACTTAAAATTAACATATCTATGATTTAAATATGTGTATTTTTAATTTTTAACTAATGTTGTTTTGCTTTTTATTTTTATTATGTTCATAAAGGTTTGTCCCGTTGATACCCGGTTATTGCTATGCTCTCAATCCAGCCTTCGAGGTGCAGATGGTGGGAGGTTGTGAAGCTCAAGTTTTAGACTTAAGACTTTTGTAGAATACAAATAAAGTTCAAGGCAGTATATGTGCTTTGACATGTAGCCCTTTTTTTTTTTTTTTTTTTTATTTTACTCTTTATGAGATTTTTTTATTTACAATTAATGTAACGTTTGGATATTATCATTTCAGAAAAATTATTTCCCGTCGAAACTCGACGGGTTATTTACTAGTAATCATTTAAAGATAATAAATCACTTATTTAATTTGTATTCAATTACATTTCCTAATTAAAAGCCACAAATATTATACGTACCATTTTGTAAAACAATGTTCTAACAGTAAATATAAACATGAGTTATAATAGTGTCGAGTAATAAGTATGTTGGAGTAGCACAATAGAGGTTGGGGTAAGCCACTTACATATTTTGTATAAAGATTTAAAAAGAAAAAGAAAAAAAAAAGTGAAACAATTAAATAAAAGAAATAACCTGCACTAAAATGAGAAAGGAAATAGATAGTGGGAACTCAAGCAAAAATCATGTTAGCATGCATGAAAAAGGGAGCTGAGAAAATAAACAGAAAAGTAGTAAATAAGGTACGACGTGCCACAATCATGGCCCTTCAAAATTAAGAACAGGAGATTGAATACGTTACTAGAACAGGCCCTCCGGATCCGATGGAAATGTAGGAGTTCTAGTCTTTTCTTGGCCTTGCTAACTACTCAAACGTTAGAGCGCGCTTTAGATAATATTAGTTCATCATAGAGCGTGCTTGAGCGTATTAGCGATTTAAAACACATTTGACAGTACCACCACCAGTCGACCACCATCTACCTCCATTGTTACTGCAAAACCCTAAACCCCCAAAATGCAAACCATAATCAAACACCTTCACCCCAAACCCCCAACCCCTCCCCGCCCACGCTTCTTCTCCCAATCCACCTCCATTCCCAAAAAGCAAACCCGCGTCCGTGACCATGGCTTCGACAACTACATGGAAATCGAGAAAAAAGTCCGCAAAATCCTCAAATTCCAAGAGCTCTTCTTCAACCCACCCCCACCACCATACCCGTCGCACGCCTCAACACTCTCTCCCGCCGATCGGCTTCAAGCAGCTCGAAGCTGGCCAGTTCATCCTCAAATTCCCCCACGTTTTCGACATCTTCGAACACCCGGTCCAGAGGATCCTCTACTGCCGTCTAGCTCGCAAGGCCCTGTTCCAAATTCAGCAGGACAATGACGCGTTATTGCATCAGATACCCGAAGCGGTGACTCGACTCAGGAAGCTCCTGATGCTGTCGAATACTGGTCGGGTTAGGTTAGAGCATGTTCGCATTGCTAGGAGGGAGTTTGGATTGCCTGACGATTTCGAGTATTCGGTTATTTTGAAACATCCTAATTATTTTAGGCTGTTTGATGCAGAGGAGACTAGGAATAAGTATATTGAGTTAGTAGTTGACAAGGGTGATAAAGATGATGATTGTGGTTTACGTGTTTGCGAAATTGAGAGTGAGGGAGTGGGAGTATAGGAGAAAGGAGCTGATGCTGAGGATATTCGGTTTTCGTTTCTGGTGAATTTTCCGCCTGGGTTTAAGATTGGGAAGTATTATAGGATTGCGGTTTGGAAGTGGCAGAGGCTGCCGTACTGGTCGCCGTATGAGGATGTTTCAGGGTATGATTTGAGGTCGTTGGAGGCGCAGAAGAGGATGGAGAAGAGGGGCGTGGCGATGATTCACGAGCTTTTGTCGTTGACGGTGGAGAAGAAGATGACGATGGAGAGGATTGCACATTTTAGGATGGTGATGGATTTGCCGAAGAATATGAAGGAGTTCTTGTTGCAGCATCAGGGGATATTTATATCTCGACGAGGGGGAATCAGGGGAAGTTGCATACGGTTTTCTTGAGGGAGGCGTATAGGAAGGGAGAGTTGGTTGAGCCGAATGAGCTGTATTTGGCTAGGAGGAAATTGGCTGCTTTGGTGTTGATTAGTCCGAGGAAGGCACAGTTGGATAAGGAGTTGGTGAGTTACAGTCGGGGTGGAGGGTTGGAGGATATGAAGATGAAGGGATTCGATAGAGGTGATGTGCAGGATAGTTTAGAAGTTATGCGGCATGGTGAAGCGTATGGAGAGTTTTCAGATGAATCAGATGTTGTTGACGAGTCTGATGAGACTGGCGATGAGGATTCTTGCTCGAAGGAATGAATGAGCTGTTATAGGCTGGGGACTCATAAAAGCTCTTCTGAAGCAAATGATCAGCCTAATTGTCTCATAAGCCATTTAGCAATGCTTAAAAGGGTAATGTCACTTGAGCTGATCTTTTTTCTAGTGCATTATGGATGGAGTGCATAAAAGCCTACAGGTGCTTATTTGAGCTGGAGCAATCAGCATGCCTTAGCAGGTGTTTTTTTAATGGAAAATTCATCACTCAAACAAGGCATAACAAATCATTCCCATGCAAAGAGATGCCTTAGCATGCTTTTCTAGAACATTTCGCTATTGGTTATAGATAAAAGCACTCCAGGTGCTTTCATTGAATACGAGAATAAAGTTTCTTCAATGTGTTCACTTACAGAAAAGTTGGTTTTTCACATCTGTAGGTCTTAAGACATTAGTGTGTGATCACACTGGCCTGCACTGATGTGTTGTGTATTATTGAGATTTTACCTGAAGATTGCTGCTAACAAATTTAAGGGAAATATTGAGCTTTGGCATCTGTACTTGTAGTTCCACAGAGCAATGAGGACAAGCTGCAACAATATGAATAAGGTACTTTTGAGTCATCCATTGAATTACATTAAGATAGACTGAAAGGATAAAGATAATATTTTGCTAATTATTATGTGTAGTTCATACTTAACAACGTACTTCCTCAGTCTTTTAGCTTGAATAAGTTACGCATTTTTTTTTTTTGTTTTTTTTTGTTGGTTGTTCATTTAAACCTTGTGCTTCATAGCTCCTCAGCCACTTGATCCATGTCCTCTTCATTTTCATTTTGTTATTCAATTCTGTCGATTTTTGCCTCATCCCTTTTTCATTGTCGACTCTTGTTGACAATCACCTTCCTTGTAGCCTCTGGCAATCTCTTCTTTCGCGAGTTGTGGAGCCTCCATACAACAAACAACTGCCTGAGAATAACACTTGTCATCAAGGCTGACCGAGTTCATGGGCATAGCTATAACTGACCGGGGCACCAAAGTACACACTCCATTATTATTTCTTAATTATTTATTGCTCATAATAAATTAACGAGTGTACTAATTATTTAATAAGCTCCTATGTGATGGAGAGCAGTATGCAACCCATGGTTGAAAAAAGATCATACACTATAACAAGATCCGGGTTTAAAGTGGTAGCTATCTCTGAGATGGCGGTATATGCAGTTTGGAAGGTCTCGTGGAGGGGAGGGTAAAATTAAGATGGGACAACATTCTCTGTGGTGTGCAAATTGCGGAGGCAGTTGATATGAGTGCAAATGGATTACAACAAGCACAAATATTGCATAGTTGTTGAATCATGATGGATTGAGAAATTGATGACTATTTTCTTTATTTTCTAAATTCCAATTTTTTTAAAAAAATAAATCTTCTTGTTTAAAATAAAAATTAATAAAACTATTTTCTGGCAACTAAACTCGCTAACAACATTACACATTAGCCCATCCTATTTTTTCAGGAAACTGCTCATCATCGAACAATTGCCTGGTGAGGTTTCTTATCTGAATTCATATAATCATCCATGCTTAGTTTGAGAAAAAATTTAGTTACAAAACTTAATCTCAGAAAGAAAAGTTAGTTTCAAATCAAAATTAATTTTAAAAGTTAGTTTAAAAAAATTAGTTTCGGATTAAACTTAGTTAAAAATTACTTTCACATGTTAGTTTTAGACCAAATTTAACTTCACGCCTAGTAACAAAGTTGGTTTCAGGGCAACAAAGTTGATTTCACACCAAAAGAGTTAGAGTTAGTTTCAGGAACAATAATTGATTTCAAACCTAAATTTATGGAAGTTTGAGGAATCTTTTTCGCTAGCTAAAACAAGCCTACTAGGCCCTGCATAATCAACCCACCAACACCACAACGAGAAACCTCATCATCATCAGATAAAAAACAACCGACAAATATAATTATCGGTCTCTTCAAAGAATTATTTGTAAATCACTTAAATGAATGTTCAGGCCCTATACCAAACTCTAACCGACTTTCATCTAAGTCTATTGATAAATGGAACTAACCATTTGTATCATCACATAAAAGATGACATTACTAAGCACAAAAGTTGCAACTAGCTAGCTAGCAACGTTCTTGTTCATCAAGCTATATCAGCGTTCGTCTCATCCGTTGGCCATACCACAGTCTCGATAAGCCTTTCGCGCATCAACTCCAAATTCTGATCGGATATCCTCTCATACATTTCTGTGTGATCACATCTCTACAACACACACATATACAATATCATCAGAGACAAACTCTTACTACTACATATATAGTCGAGGCAGCTAAATGTGAAATTTGGATCCATCGATCATCCCTGAATTACCTTATCCATTTCCCGTAAAGGTGAAGCCGTGTTACCATTACTCTCTCAGCAAGTTCGTGCTTCTCCTGTAGCAACAAATTCAATGAGGGGGCGAATTGAATAGAGCATCCAACAAGCATGAGGAGATTGTAATTTGTACACATGCTGAATAAATCAATGACAGGCACTACCTTCTGAAGGTTGCGTATAAAGTGCTTTCCGTATCCATGCTCATTTGAGGCAACATGACTGAGATAATTAATGAACAAAAAATTATTAAAACAAGATTCAACAATGTACGTGATTATCAGAAGCACTTCTTTTAAAAGTTCTCGATGTTACATGAAGCGACGCGGTTTACATAATTTAGATATGCATAAGTATAGGAACATTACAGCACATCCTAGCGGCTTCCACAATTTTTTTGTCCGAAATGAGACGAAACAGAAAAACCGAGATTTGCAGAACTTACTTATAGAACCACCTATAGTCTGTAGGGTTCATCTCATACAGCTGGTTCAATACTGTCCTAACAGCTTTGTATGTAAAATAGTCAAGAAGTTGCTGCACATACAAAAAATCTTCTTCATCAAGACTAAATCGATAAACACTTAAGGAACATTAAACATCAATCTTGCAAGACTAATGAGTATTAATTAATTCAACAAGAAATATAACACGAAATGAAACAGTTGAATTAGTACTATTATAACTTACTCTTTTAAATCCATCAAGTTGTCTTCATATTGTCCTGCCAATTCACTCATTACCACAACTCTCCTCTGATTTTTCCTCTGTTTCTTCAACAACTATGCAATATTGTGCTGTTGTAATCCATTTGCACTTATATCAACTGCCTCCGCAATTTGCACACCACAGAGAATGTTGTCTCATCTTAATTTTACCCTCCCCTCCACCCTTCCAAACTGCATATACCGCCATCTCAGAGATAGCTACCACTTTAAACCCGCATCTTGTTATAGTGTATGCTTTTTTTCAACCATGGGTTGCATATACTGCTCTCCATCACATAGGAGCTTATTAAATAATTAGTACACTCGAGGTTAATTATATTATGAGCAATAAATAATTAAGAAATAATAATGGAGTGTGTACTTTGGTGCCCCGGTCAGTTATAGCTATGCCCATGAACTCGGTCAGCCTTGGTGACAGGTGTTATTCTCAGGCAGCTGTTTGTTGTATGGAGCTCCAGAACTCGCGAAAGAAGAGATTGCCAGAGGCTACAAGGAAGGTGATTGTCAACAAGAGTCGACAATGAAAAGGGATGAGGCAAAAATCGACAGAATTGAATAACCAAAATGAAATGAAGAGGGAAGCACAAGGTTTAAATGAACAGCCAACAAAAAAAACAAAAAAAAAAAAAGTGCGCAACTTATTCAAGCTAAAAGACTGAGGAAGTACGTTGTTAAGTATGAACTACACATAATAATTAGTAAAATATTATCTTTATCCTTTCAGTCTATCTTAATGTAATTCAATGGATGACTCAAAAGTACCTTCTTCATATTGTTGCAGCTTGTCCTCATTGCTCTGTGGAACTACAAGTACAGATGCCAAAGCTCAATATTTCCCTTAAATTTGTTAGTAGCAATCTTCAGGTAAAATCTCAATAATACACAACACATCAGTGCAGGCCAGTGTGATCACACACTAATGTCTTAAGACCTGCAGATGTGAAAAACCAACTTTTCTGTAAGTGAACACATTTAAGAAACTTTATTCTCGTATTCAATGAAAGCACCTGGAGTGCTTTTATCTATAACCAATAGCGAAATGTTCTAGAAAAACATGCTAAGGCATCTCTTTGCATGGGAATGATTTGTTATGCCTTGTTGAGTGATGAATTTTCCATTAAAAAACACCTGCTAAGGCATGCTGATTGCTCCAGCTCAAATAAGCACCTGTAGGCTTTTATGCACTCCATCCATAATGCACTAGAAAAAAGATCAGCTCAAGTGACATTACCCTTTTAAGCATTGCTAAATGGCTTATGAGACAATTAGGCTGATCATTGCTTCAGAAGAGCTTTATGAGTCCCCAGCCTATAACAGCTCATTCATTCCTTCGAGCAAGAATCCTCATCAGACTCGTCAACCACATCTGATTCATCTGAAAACTCTCCATCCGCTTCACCATGCCGCATAACTTCTAAACTATCCTGCACATCACCTCTATCGAATCCCTTCATCTTCATATCCTCCAACCCTCCACCCCGACTGTAACTCACCAACTCCTTATCCAACTGTGCCTTCCTCGGACTAATCAACACCAAAGCAGCCAATTTCCTCCTAGCCAAATACAGCTCATTCGGCTCAACCAACTCTCCCTTCCTATACGCCTCCCTCAAGAAAACCGTATGCAACTTCCCCTGATTCCCCCTCGTCGAGATAAAAATATCCCTGATGCTGCAACAAGAACTCCTTCATATTCTTCGGCAAATCCATCACCATCCTAAAATGTGCAATCCTCTCCATCGTCATCTTCTTCTCCACCGTCAACGACAAAAGCTCGTGAATCATCGCCACGCCCCTCTTCTCCATCCTCTTCTGCGCCTCCAACGACCTCAAATCATACCCGAAACATCCTCATACGGCGACCAGTACGGCAGCCTCTGCCACTTCCAAACCGCAATCCTATAATACTTCCCAATCTTAAACCCAGGCGGAAAATTCACCAGAAACGAAAACCGAATATCCTCAGCATCAGCTCCTTTCTCCCTATACTCCCACTCCCTCACTCTCTCAATTTCGCAAACACGTAAACCACAATCATCATCTTTATCACCCTTGTCAACTAACTCAATATACTTATTCCTAGTCTCCTCTGCATCAAACAGCCTAAAATAATTAGGATGTTTCAAAATAACCGAATACTCGAAATCGTCAGGCAATCCAAACTCCCTCCTAGGCAATGCGAAACATGCTCTAACCTAACCCGACCAGTATTCGACAGCATCAGGAGCTTCCTGAGCCGAGTCACCGCTTCGGGTATCTGACGCAATAACGCGTCATTCTCTGCTGAATTTGAACAGGGCCTGCGAGCTAGACGGCAGTAGAGGATTGCCTCTGGACCGGGGGTTCGAAGATGTCGAAAACGTGGGGGAATTT
>JAHHQI010000149.1:0-25000 GCA_028274465.1 Plantago ovata | reverse complement strand
TGGTTCGGATCGGTTTTGCGGATTTTTGGATCGGTTTTTCGGTTTCGGTTTTTATGCACAGCCCTAGATCTCCGTAACTCGGTTGACGATTATTTACGAAAGAAAACTTTGTTGATCTCGGTTGACATGGATTATTTACAAACAAATTACGTTAATTGTTGTTAAATCTTTTTTGTTCGTTCTTGTTCTATTCTACGAGTATGTGCTATGTTTCTTGTTGTGTGTTGATTTTTCTTTTTGTTTTAAACAACAAATATATTATATATAACTACTCATACACTACTACTATACAACATCTTTGTGTGTGGAGCTTTTCTTTGGCAGGGATGAACAGGTGCTGTGACGGAAGCTTTGGGTTCTTGCGTTCTGATTGTGTGGCATTGGTTTGTGTTGAGTCCCCCGTTCATTTAAACCTGAGGTTTGAATTCAAACGGAGATTGATTGTGCTATTTGACTGTCATTCCTATGAGTTGGAAGTGGGGTTGTGGTGTTGCATCATCGCCCTGGGAGCTATGGGAGTGCGGGCTCGTTTCAGTGTCTCGAATCACAGGCTTGCTCTGGAGTTCGAGGAGCTGATGAATGTGTATTTTACACTTTCATTCGAGTCTTTTTCACCTATTTTAGCTATCCTCTATGTTAATTTAGCTATATTTTAGTGCATTTTATTAGAATAGTGTCACATTTCCCTTTAGTCTTTATTTTACAGGTTTTGGTTGAAAAACGAGGATTTCCGGGCAATTATATTGAAGTAGACAAGGAATTGGTGTTCCAGAAGCCTAATTGGAGTATCTGAAGGTTTCCGGATAGGATTTGAAGTCTAGGGGTTGAATCTGAAGGTTAGAAGGCCACTAGAAGTCAGAAACCGAGTCCGAAAAGGGGAAGAAATCCAAAAACGCGTCGAAAACGCGTATTTTCCCGAGATTTACTCCCGGCGAATCGCCCGGGATGTGGGGCGAATCGCCCCACACCAGGCGAATCGCCCGGTGTGTGGGGCGAATCGCCCCACATAATTCGTAGCCTATATATAGTTGCTCAGTTTTTCTCCGTTTTTCATACTTTTCCAGACCTTCTCTCTCACCTTTCTCTGTAGTTTTAGGTAGGAACTTCCCAGAGCCTGTTCTGGTGGTTCATAGCTTAGGAGATACTTTTTCATAGCAGTTTGGAGCTTGTAAGATCGCGATTCTTCAGAGACTGACAACCTTCGGTAACATTGTATCTTACAGTTTTTCTACTTATTTTTATATATCTTTCAACATGTTTTCTTCTATGATTTCTGTTGATTGCATGACAACTATGAGTAGCTAAACTTCTCGTTGGTGATAGTATATGAATTCTTAGCGAAGGGTTGATAATTATGCTAATGGCTATCGCGCATTATACTCCGTGTTATTGCTTTATTTCTTTGATCTATCTAAATCTCTATCTTCGTATTGTTGATTAATTATTGCACACAATTGGACAATTCATTGGTCTTTGACCTATCTAAATCTATATCTTCGTAGTGTTTGATAATTACAACAGGACAATTCATTGATCAAAGATCTCCATGCAAAACCGAGGAATTTACGCATGATTATTAACCCGTTATGCTTTGAAGGACCATACTATCACCAATCTCCATTATCTGTTAGAAAACCCATTGCTATACCGTCTGATGTTTTTATATTCTTTAATTAAATTAGATAAAGCTAGTTATAGTCCTTAGACATCGACACTCGAGGTTATTCTACTGCTACACTGTGGTTTTCGTTGTAGTTGTGAATTGCCTTTGGCTAAATAATAAATTTATTTGACTGCTTGGACCACGACATCCACGCGTTCGTCAAATTGGCGCCGCTGCCGGGGACTATACTCCTTTTTTCTGTTTAATTTGTTTATATTTTCAGCATCCAATACCTAGTTCTAGTAGTTTTTAGTTTTCCTATTTAATCTCTCTCTGATACTCCTTTCCTAGCTTGTCACAGATATTCAGGTCTTGTGATGGCTCGCCCACTTTTGAAATCATGGGTTCAACCCAACAAAGCACTGATGAGAGGTCCAGCTATTGTTCTTTCTGCTGCAACTCGAGATTTGGAAATCAAAAGTTGCATGTTCCAGCAACTCCCGAGGTTCTATGGGTTGGCTAGGGAAGATGTTATGGGATACCTGAATGATATTGACGATTTTATCAACAATCTTCCAAGGTCCGGAGCAGGGATAACGGACGATGAGCTGAGGATGAAGGTTTTTGCTATGGGGCTTGGTGATAAAGCCAAGGCATGGTTAGGCTCTCTGGAAGCCGGATCACTAGACACCTGGGACAAGGTGTATTCTGCTTTTATGGAGAAATATTTTCCTCACACATTGACTACCGCACTTAAGGCGCAAATCACTGGATTCAAACAGGACTATGATGAGACCATCTACACCGCTTTCGAGAGGTTCAAGGACCTCATGCACAAGTGTCCACACCATGGTTTTGAGCTTCCTGATCTTGTCCAACACTTCTACAATGGACTTACATATGAGAGTCAACAGGTGGTGGATTTCCAATGCCGTGGTACTATCTGGGAAGAGACCGCAGAGGATGTGTGGTCGTGTTTCGAAAGGCTTGCTCTAGGATCTCAGTCCAAGGATCCAAGAGCAATGGTTAGGAGGCGTGGACCTGAGGCTCCACCAACCCAGGAGATCCCAATGCATGACGTGAATGGTGTGAGTGGCGATAGGTTCGAAGGTTTCGCCAATCAGATGAGGCAAGCTCTAAGTGGCCTAATCGGAACATCTCTCTCCAACGAGGTATGTAGGGTGTGTAAGAATTATGGGCATGGGGCTCATATGTGTAGATCAGATCTAGCACGAGAAGATGTTCACTGGGGAAACCGTAGTAATCCTACTCCTAAGGTCGAAGCATCTACATCCAAGTCAGCAACTCTCTTGGATAATTTACAGAAATTGGTGGATTTCACCCAAGTGTTTTTGAAGAGATACGAGGAGGATTCGGCAAAGATCAATGCTCGTCTGGATCAATTGGAAGCTAGAGCTAGTAGAGAGCAGGGGAAGTTACATAGCAGCACTGAGAGGTCCATGTCGATCAACTTGGTGGGAGATCTTCCAGTGGAAATCACCATTAAGCAAGTTGCTAAGCGCGAGTGTTGCAAGGATGAAGAACCTCCACTAGCCAAGGAAGAAGAGAAGAACCTTGGTACTGATGAGAGTGAAGAGGAGCAAGAGAATCCCGAGCCACTCCCTCAAAGTTTCGATGTTAAGGTCGGGATTGGCAAACTTGAAGATGTCCGTGCCACACTAGACACGGGATCTTACTAGAATGTGCTACCCATGAATGTGTTTGAGAAGAGTGGCCTTGGAGAGCTTTCGAAGCATAAGGCCATTGTGCAACTAGCGGATGGATCCTTTGTAAGACCCGAAGGCGTTGTGAAGAATGTATTGGTCAAGATTGGTGAAGCTTCTGTATACACCAATTTTGTAGTTATGCCGGCGTCTACACCTGGGATGGGGGATGTCGTTCTCTTAGGGCGAACGTTCTTGACTAAGCTACGCTCCATGATAGACATCTACCAAAGGACTTGCACCATTGAGGTGGATGGCAAGCGACACGTGTTGCGAGCCATATCTGATCCACCTGATACTTCTCACACTATTAACTACTTTGGTCTTGCTGTCTATGTTCATTCTTATTCACAGGTTCGTGGCATGAGGATAAGATCCATGAAGGGGAAGTCTAGTACCCTCAAGAAGAAGAGCTAGGCGCAAGAAGGAGTCGAGTCAAAGACTATAAACAATGGCGCTATCCGGGAGGCAACCCAGAGTTTTTATCGCTTATTTACCGTTTTTTTTGCATGAATATCATTGCGTTTTATTTTTTATTTTCGTATGTTTTTGGTTTCTCACTAGTTTCTTTGAGTACTATAGTTACAGGTACAAGTTTAGCTCTCACCTTAAATCCACTTTCGACGTTCGGGACGAGCGACGACGTTCAGATTTGGGGGGGGGGGGTTATCGTTGGGTATTCGTATACTTGTTTTGCTTATGATTACTCGTGAAACCTCTTGTTTGCATTTGCATTTGCACGTTTACCGCTTTCTTAGATTTTAGGTTGCATACACTACATTCATCCTAGGATAGTCTTGCATGTTTTATATGGAGTTTATTGCCAATTTTTTTGAACTTTTTTATTGGGTAGATGAACTAATTATGCCATTAATCATATGCTTCATCTCTATGAATTTGTTTGAGGTTTTCTCGCTTGGCTTGTCACATCTATGTATTGCACTTAGTTAAGCTTGGTAGTCTCGACATCACTTAGTGGTGTTTTCTCTACTGCGGTTCACGAAGGCCTTTATAATAGGATGATGCACGTTAGGGTCTTATGGTTGTTTTCCCGAGTAATTATGTACCTAAGAGGCAACAAGTCTTCACCTTGCTCTGAGATTGCTAAATGCCTAGGAAGGAGGTAGTGTGAGGTTGTGTGATCCTTTGTTTGCAACCTATTGTTTCGAATAGGTTTGGGGAGGGGGTTACACCATCATTAGACTTGTTTTTCGTTTTTTCATTTCCGTGTTGTGAGTTTATTTTTCCTTTCTCGTAAATTTTGTACTTCAACCTATTCTTTCGAATAGGTTTGGGGAAGTCGGTTGTGAGTCATTTTATTTCTTTTTCGTTGTGCTACTGCTGGCTAAAAAAAAAAAAAAAGAAAGGAAAAAATTCCAGGAAAAAAGAAAAAAAAAGAGAAAAAAAGAAACTGGAAGGAAAAAAAGAGAAAAAAGAAAAAGACCCAAAAGAAAAAGACCCCAAAAAAAGCAAAGAATGGTCAAAAAGAAAGAAAGCCAAATTGCAGTTTAGTGAAGTGTTGTGTCTCATTTTCCAATTCTTGTGATGTTCGTAATCGTGTTGTAATTTTCTATTTCTTTTCTTTTGTTTTTGAGTGTGTCATCTGTTCTAGACCACCCTCGTCCTGCCATTCAGGAAGTGGTGAAAATCTTAAGTCTTTGCTTGAGAGATGGGTAGAATAGGGGAGTGTTGTCTTTTATAGGGAACCCTCCTTCATTTGATGAGAGCCAGTACTGGTTCGACCCCTTTGAGGAAAAGTCTTAACTTGGTGAACAGCAGTAAGTCCTCAGTTTCATAAGCACGGGACAACCATTCGTATCTTAACATGTTTCATTACGTCGTCACTGACTAGGTCCAGGTAGAGAATGTTACGAGAGGCTATCTTGTCTTAACATAAGTGCTTATGTGGATGTGTATGAGTCAATCGAGGCATTCTTCAACCTATATTCATGTTTTGATTTATATGGTTTTTGTTCATATGTTTTTTGATAGATTCAGTAGATTAGTTCATTTTATTTGGCATGAACTCCATTTTACGTGTTGCATTAGAGTCTAGCTTAGTTGCTTGAGGACAAGCAAAGGTTCGGTTTGGGGAGTTTGATGAATGTGTATTTTACACTTTCATTCGAGTCTTTTTCACCTATTTTAGCTATCCTCTATGTTAATTTAGCTATATTTTAGTGCATTTTATTAGAATAGTGTCACGTTTCCCTTTAGTCTTTATTTTACAGGTTTTGGTTGAAAAACGAGGATTTCCGGACAATTATATTGAAGTAGACAAGGAATTGGTGTTCCAGAAGCCTGATTGGAGTATCTGAAGGTTTCCGGATAGGATTTGAAGTCTAGGGGTCGAATCTGGAGGTTAGAAGGCCACTAGAAGTCAGAAACCGAGTCCGAAAAGGGGAAGAAATCCAAAAACGCGTATTTTCCCGAGATTTACTCCCGAGCGAATCGCCCGGGATGTGGGGCGAATCGCCCCACACCAGGCGAATCGCCCGGTGAGTGGGGCGAATCGCCCCACACAATTCGTAGCCTATATATAGTTGCTCAGTTTTTCTCCGTTTTTCATACTTTTCCAGACCTTCTCTCTCACCTTTCTCTGTAGTTTTAGGTAGGAACTTCCCAAAGCCTGTTCTGGGGGTTCATAGCTTAGGAGATACTTTTTCATAGCAGTTTGGAGCTTATAAGATCGCGATTCTTCGGAGACTGACAACCTTCGGTAATATTGTATCTTACAGTAATTCTACTTATTTTTATATATCTTTCAACATGTTTTCTTCTATGATTTCTGTTGATTGCATGACAACTATGAGTAGCTAAACTTCTCGTTGGTGATAGTATGTGAATTCTTAGCGAAGGGTTGATAATTATGCTAATGGCTATATCGCGCATTATACTCCGTGTTATTGCTTTATTTCTTTGATCTATCTAAATCTCTATCTTCGTATTGTTGATTAATTATTGCACACAATTGGACAATTCATTGGTCTTTGACCTATCTAAATCTATATCTTCGTAGTGTTTGATAATTACAACAGGACAATTCATTGATCAAAGATCTCCATGCAAAACCGAGGAATTTACGCATGATTATTAACCCGTTATGCTTTGAAGGACCATACTATCACCAATCTCCATTATCTGTTAGAAAACCCTTTGCTATACCGTCTGCTATTTTATATGCTTTAATTAAATTAGATAAAGCTAGTTATAGTCCTTAGAGATCGACACTCGAGGTTATTCTACTGCTACACTACGGTTTTCGTTGTAGTTGTGAATTGCCTTTGGCTAAATAACAAATTTATTTGACTGCTTGGACCACGACATCCACGCGTTCGTCAGGAGCCTTTCACAGTCTACGCTTCAGTCTTAGATTCTCAGGGGATCATAGCTTGAGTTAGAGTCTTCGGGGTTTCGTTCCGTTTTGTTTTTCCCTCTAGCTTCGTTGGCTAGGTTGGGCCCTCTTTTGTATAAGTGTAGTGATACATCTTGTATCATGATTGGGGTATGCCCCTCTTATCTTGTACTGACTTTGGGTTTAATGAACTTTTTTTGCTGTTTCAAAAAAACTACTATACATCATCTTAAACTACCTTATATCTCCACACCTAAACCGTCTTATATCTCCACTAGTGATCGAACCCTGCACCTCTTATTGACCAACCCAAGCTCCCGCCTTGTGTTGTGATCGGTACAACGTATCCTTGGGGTTTAGTTGTTATTGTGTTTTGTGATTTGATGAACCATTTTGAATCGAACTCAACACAACCTTCATAACTAAAAGTTTCTTTGTTCGTTCACATGAACCAGTTGCATACCGAGAGATCGGTGTGAGATGCTGAAGCAAAAGATATTTCCTACAAAGGTTGTTGAAGCGAAGAATCCTCCATGTAAGTCACCCACGTGTCAACCACTTTGACGGTGTGGCTCACGCGTCAAATCCGATAAAAAATCCACCAGAGTATGAATTGAAGAGGTTGTCATCATACGGTATATAAATTAGACATAGTCATCATAGAGCATATAAATTTAACATGTCTATTGTTCAGTATATTAAATGTCAGTGTCTCACACTCTATGGTATATATTGTTTAAAATTATCCCAAATCAATTCCACTGGTTTACAACCTTGTCCCGGTAACGATATATGCCACAAGTAGGAGAATGATGAGTTCGAGTCAAAGTAAGATTGAACAAACACGCTAAATGCGTTCGATGCATTACTAATTAATCCGGCTAACTGTGCAAGTAGGAAGTAACCTGAAGAGATACACTGGCATATAAGCTAACTTGGCAAGCGAAGACATCAAGTCCCTTGATCAACAAGAGGGAAGAAAACCTTTGAAAGTTGTCTTTCTTGGCTTCTTAACCATAGCATGTACCTCTCTTTTAAGTTTTAAGCACAAGCAAAAAAATGAGTTATGTTTATTCACCCCCCCCCCCCCCCATGTAGAAATGACATGCGCAAATAAGTACGATAATCCAGAGAAAAACTCATCGAGAGAAGTAGCAAAAACTGTTATGCCCAA
The DNA here is from genome assembly GCA_028274465.1 of Plantago ovata. Classification (NCBI taxonomy): domain Eukaryota; kingdom Viridiplantae; phylum Streptophyta; class Magnoliopsida; order Lamiales; family Plantaginaceae; genus Plantago; species Plantago ovata. The sequence continues at coordinate 17,144 of JAHHQI010000149.1, read as the reverse complement.
ATGGCTAGGAAAATTCACAGGGAAACTCACTGACAACAACAAGTAACATGATTCAATAAAATTTGAAGAAAAAAATTAGTAATAATAGAAAACAAGCTCCGATTCATTAATCCAACAATTAATTAATCAATTTTGGGTTTGGACATTAGACTAAAATAACAAGTTCGCAAGAACGCACCACAATATTATTACCACAATCTATTTACTATATCCTCTTGTTCAAGCAAAGTTGCCAAAGCTGGTTGGTTGCTTCGTCCAACGCCTGCTCCTCTTCTGCTCTCATTCTCTCACTCAACTCTCTTGCTTTTTCACGAAGCTCATGACCTTTCTTTCCGTGGATTACCATATTCACTGCATTTACTATCTCTTCTCCTTTAAACTCATTGTTTTCATCTCTTGGTACCTCCACACAAACACTAGCCCCTACCGCCATCCTAACATCCACAAAGAAATTGGAATTGACCGGGACCATGCCGATAATTGGGACACCATTATACACACTTTCGTTTACTGAACTCCATCCACAGTGACTGATGAAACCACCTGTGCTCGGATGCCCCAGAATGTGAGCCTGCGGGGCCCATTTTAGGACTACTCCCCTATCTTTCACCCTCTCAAGAAATCCAAGTGGTAGCACCTCTTCTATTATAGTTGCACGTTTCTCCTCCACGGCGGGAATCTGATCACCCATATAAAATTAACATCTTCGCAAAGCTCAAGTGCTCTCGCTATTCCTAGAATATCTTCCTTGGACAAGAAGGATTCGCTACCAAATGAAATGTACAGGTTGGAGTGCTTATCTTTCTTGTCTAACCATTGAATAATGTCCAAATCCCCCTCATATGCATCTGAAATTAGCGGACCGATAGGTAACAATGTTTTCTCAACTTTCTTGGACAAGTAATCTATGTACTTCCCCTCAAAGCCCCTACTAGTTTTCATTAGAACAAGATCACAAGATAATTCAAAGTTCACAAAAATAACTTTCTTATCCTCATCAAAAACATTTGCACACAGGAACTGGATATGCTTGTCAACACATTCTTTCTCATGGTCCAGAGAGTGCAATTCATCGAACGGGAATATAACATCAGGACAAACAAAATGATGATAGGCAAATGAAGCCCTTGTTGCACTGAGAAGAAAGTAATAAACAGCAGGAATACCTTGTGAAGAAGAATGTTTAGCAGCCCAAGGCTGGAACACATCATATATCACCAAATCAGGCTTTATGCTCGTGATGATGTTGCGAAAACTTGATTCTGACGTTTGAAAAGCTTTGACGAGGGTTAATCTGAGATTTGATGGAAGAGACTTGGTGGTGTGGTAATGTGGAGGTAGCTCAGGACAGGGTTGTAGATTGAGTTGTACCAACTCTATCGAGTTGTGTAACGAATTCTTGCCAATGAAGTCGTTGATTGAGTTGAAATTTACAGCAGTAGTACAGAAATATATGCGGAAATTTCTTCTTTTCAACATCCTTTTGGCCAACTCGAGAAAAGGAAATATATGACCATGAGCCAACCATGGAAACATTAGAATCTTTAAACCCTCTGCAGTAGCTGTTTCCTCAGTGTCCATCGCGTCCTACTCTCGAATTCTGGCAAACGATGACAAAACAATATTTGAAATGGATAAATATTTAGAAGCTGGTTTCTTTCTATGAGATATTCTCCATTTCTTTCCCAACTTCACAATTTAGAATAACATAAAGAACATATTGCATTCTGCAGAAGCTTCAAGACAAAATTTTGCAGTAAACATGACTTAGAAAACCAAGTAAAATCATTTTCAGTGAACTATTAGGCACAATACATTACAACTAGCATCTACTCATTTTCAGTGAACTATTAGGCACAATACATTACATCTACTTTATATGATCCAATAAATTTAGAAAACACATCCCATTTCATTGAGCATGCATAAATAAAACTTGTTCTATATTAAACGTGTAAAAATCAATTTCATTTAAGGAGCTAGTTAGAACAGGATCTTTTTACCCAATAGAGATTGCACTCTGCTGGGCCAACACTGACACTGAGAGACGAAAGCTAGACCCGATTGACAATTAATCTCAAAAATAATTGTGCACTTGCCATTGATATTTGATAAACAAAAAAGAAACCAAGTAAAATCATTTTCAGTTAACTATTAGGCACAATACATTACAGCTAGCATCAAGTGATCCCAGATTTCACTCATAGCCAGTAGCCAAAACAAAAAGTACTAAATGAAAAGACAACCATATATATAAATAAACAAGCTAGTATACAAATAAACGATGAATAGAGTGAGTATTTCTGAAGAATTCTTACGAATGAATATATGATCGATAATACAGCTTAGAACAATTCCTCCGGCCGAGATTGATCAAGGCTTAAGCTCAAGCTGCTCAACCATCAACCGACACTCAACCCTTTGAACTGGAATATTAATTATGAGAAATACTCTTTTAGCTGTCTGGTGGTGTTTTTGGTTGATATTTTACAACATTTGATGCCCAAGGATTAAGTTACCTGTCAGGCTGTCACTTCGGTTGTTGCCAGTTGCGGCTCTGGAGGGCCTATTCTAGCATATATATTCCATCTGCTATTCTAAGAAATGAAGGGCCAGATGTGTGACATGTGGCAAACGAAATGAATACTAAATCTACTTTACTTGTTCACCTTTTACTTCTTGTTTTTCTCTATTTATTCAATTAATTATATTTCCATTTAGGTTCTGGAATTTCATGTCAGGAGGAGGACGAATCATCTTTTCTTTCGCACTATATTTCCTAACTCATCCGTAAACAGCAAAATTTGTTCCAACCTCCAAATAGTACTATTATTTCTTCTTTTCTTCTTCTTCTTGGCGTAAGCTATAAATTTTTTAAGGGTAAACTACATCCACCATCCTTGTTGGAGACCCTAATTACGAATCCCCCCTCGCTAGTTTAACAATTACATCTAGCCCCAAAGACCGAAAAAAAGTTGACTTCGCCGTTATTCACTTTTCCGTTTTCTCCGGCCAAACATGCCCTAGTTATTTCCCTTTTGTTCTTTTTTTTTTTAATCTTTTCTCTTCTTTTATTTTTTTTATCTTTTCTTTTTTAATCCATCTTCTTCTTCCCTACTCTTGGCTGACCCTTTTCTAATTCCGATACCGGAAATACTATCGGTACCGGTCAGCTCCGTGACCGGAAATATTGCCGGTATCGGAGCTGTTTTACTGCTCCACTCGGAGCCGTAAAACAACCCCTTTTCTGAGCTTTTACAGCTCCCATCGTGATTGGGGAGGTTGGAGTTCCTCCATGAGCATCCATTGAAGCCAGCTAGTATACTGAATTGCGATTGATGAATGAGTATTGAAGAAGGAGAAAATGAAGAAGGTTGGGAAATTGGGATGATATGAAGCGATCGAAGCGGACTTTGAGCTTCAGAGATTGATTCCTGAGATATCGTTGCTGGAAGATATTACAGAAGATGAATGATGGTGATGGTGGAAGAAATATAAGTTGACCGTCAAAATTATATATGGAGGATTAATTCTTTAATTACCTACTCATTTTCTATTACTTTTCATTACAAAAATAATTTAAAATAGATATCTATATCATTTTTGGCACTAAATTTAACTACTTCTATAATAATTGTTAGTTCATTTTAAAGTTTATATAATTTTTGTGGTTAATTTGAAATAAATTAAAGTTAATTTTGTAAAGTAAAGTAGTTTAGAGGTAAATGTGTAAATAATGAAAATTTAAGGTGTTTGTCTCGGGCCAAAATCTGAAATTCCAGCAGGGGTAAATTTGTAACTTCCAGCCCTTAATTCGAAAAAAGTCAAATTCGTGGGGCTATCTGTAATTATTTTTGTCTAACATTGGGCTACATGTAATTGTTCAACTAAGAGGGTAAGATCTGTTATTAACCAAACTAACAAGGGGGTAGATGCAAATTACCCATTTTTAATGAAGTTTAATAAAATATAAATCTTATTACCTAAGCACGGAGACGGATACGGGTACGGATACGAATACGAGACGGATACGTGGAAACGTCAAAATTAAAAAATATAGCATACGAATATGTGTAGGATACATTTAATTTATATAAATATTTTAATATATTTAATATTTTAAGCTAAAATTTTTTAAATTTAGTGAATACTAACCAACCAAATAAGAAAAAAAATCATATAAATGTCCAATAAACTAAAAAATACATATATCTTAGAGAAATTAACTTAAAAGACCACGTTAAGAAGAGGCTTCTAAAAAATAACCTCAATATGCCCACAATTACATTTAAGACCACAAACAGGGATTTCGACGTTGACCATCAATTATTTACAGTTATGCCATCCAGCCAAATAGGGAGATCCAAACGCGGCCTTAGTAAAATAAAATAGGGTTTTACCCCAATTTCATCGTCCTTACCAACATTAACCCCATTCCAACCGTCACTTTCATCTTTCTTCTCTGTACCGCCATTTTCTTTCCCTCCATCGTCTTCCCTCAAAATTAACCAGAATGGCGCCATTTATGAATGGTTGAAAGCGCCTTGTCCGGATTGTTTGGAATTTCGCTTACTGGAGGAGTTCCGGTGACTGTATTTTTGCGATTTGGGAAAACATCATCCACTGTGCAAAAAGATACTATTTCTACTGCTAAACTTGAATTTTGTTGTTCATTGTTAATGATTTTGATCGCATTTTCGTTATATGTGCATTACGTACAATTTTGGTGAAACCCTAGGAGTCTGTATGTGTTTTTTTAGGACTTTTTTTTTTGTAGTTTGTTGTGATATGATTTGTATGTTTATTGCAGAGTATGGTGAGGTTTATGGTAAGGGTCCATGTGGGGAATGACAGTGAGACTATTGTCAATGTCAACACCAACAGGTGGAAATACTCTACTTTGCTTCGTGAAATTCGTTATGCTATGCGACAAAAGGTCAGTGTTGATTCTACTTTAATAGTACATGCTGATGTTGGTTGTCATAGGAAGCATATTTATGATGATGTGTGTGTGAAGGAGATGTTTGATGAGAATATGTCTTTAGAGGAGGTTGAGTTGTATGTGGAGGAGTGTGTAGATGTTATGCCCTTGTTCATTCTGGATCCTACAGGGAAACCTATTGACAGAAACAGTGTGTGCAGTGGGTCAGTTTTTAATAAGGAAGAAGATGATGCAAAATATATTCCTCACACTGCCACTGACATTGAAACTAATCCACCCCCTGCTAGAACAAGGGATTACAGGAAAATGAGATGTAAAGAGCCTCCATCAAATAAAAGAGCCAGAAATACTACTCCCATCTTTGTTGATTTAACTCAGGAGGATGATGAGTTAGATACAGTTCAGCAAGATCCAGAAACACTTGATCAAACCTCTGAGCATCCAAAGATCAAAACAGTGATACTCCATTTGATAAAACTACTGAGCCTCCATTTGATCAAACCACTGATACTCCATTTGATAAAACCACTGAGCCTCCACTTGATCAAACCACTGTTACTCCATTTGATAAAACCACTAAGCCTCCACTTGATCAAACCACTGATCCTCCATTTGATAAAACCATTGAGCCTCCACTTGATCAAACCACTGATCCTCCCATGTGTCAAACACAAGAAACAATTGAACCATCCACTCCTACAGAACCATACATTCCTGTTTATAGCTGATAGACAGAAAGTAAGTTTATAGGTTTTTTTGACCGTTACATTTAAAAAACTAGCCGTTGGAGTAGTTGTTTGTTCACCCTTTTGCTATATTTAAACCCTCCAAAACATCACTTTTCACCCACAAAAAACACTCCTTCAAGCACACACCACTTTGACATTGAAAATGAACATGTCTGGAAAAGCTTCGAATCCAATATGGCATGGTCGTCCTTTATGTCACGTTCATTAATCTTGTCGTAAACGTACTATACTCGTCGTGCACTCAAATGGAAGAATATTTTGGAAGTGTCCCTCACATGGATTCTCACATTGGGGTGATCTTGAAGATGATACCACAAGTGTTCTAGAAGAAAGGAAAGCTCAAGTGCATGGAGGTGAAAGCAGTCACACAAGGGGTGGATTTGAAGCAATGAACTCAAGTGGAAGCAATCACAGAAGGGGTGTATTTGAAGCAATGAACTCAAGTGTATTTTTATTGCTTGTGGCTTTGAATTTACTATTGTTGGCTTTGTATCTCATTGTGCTAATTGTGCAATCTATCAAGTAGTAGAATCATGTAAGAGAACCCATCATGTAATGTAATAAGTAGTATTTACATTCAATGCAAATTGTTGAAGTGAAATAGCATATCCACTCCACAAATGTCAACTACAAGTCTGGAATACTAAATGAAAGTTCTTAAATGTTGCTTCCAAAAGACCAAATGCTTACAAATCCAGAACACACAACAACAAAATATCAATCCTAATACCATTGACAATAATAGTAGATGTGGTAGTAGTAGCAAAACAAGACAGAAGGAAGTGCAAAACATAAACAATCAGAGTAGCCAATCAGGATATTCCATAGGCTGGGATGATTGGGCCTGACTTGCAGCATTCCTCTCCCTCCCATGACCCCTTCCTCTTCCTCTTGCTCTCCCTCTTCCCCTGCCACCTCCTCTTCCAGCTGACCTTCCTCCACCAGCTGCAGTAGTAGTCCTTCCTCCACCAGTTGCAGTAGGAGACCTTCCTCCACCCCTTCCAGTTCCTGTAGCAGCCCTTCCTCTTCCTCCTCTAGCAGCAGACCTCCTTTTCCCAACATTTGATGACTCAGGTACATCCATTGGAGTCTGTCCAATGCACAAAATCCATTGTCATCCCCAAAACTCCACATATCAGACAAAATCCATGCATACTCCACATATCAGACAACTTCAATATTAAAAGTATAGCAAAACTTACATTGTTTATAGGTGAAACAGGCCTGGCAGGTGAAACTGGCCTGGCAGACTCAATTCAGGCACTTCTTCATTAGCTCTCAGTCTCTCCTACAAAATTATTAAAAAAAAATACAGAGTTAGTATAAACAAAGTAAGGGAACAAACATAGAAAAATTTGTAGGTAAGTTAACTCACAGTTTCTGGACATTTTTTGTATGTATGACATGTCTGTAGACAAGCTGAACATCTCTTTGCCTTTCTCCTCTTATTAACTGGGGTTTTTGCTCTTCTGGCTCCATTTCGATCCTCTGAAGGATGTTTAATCCTTTTAGTAGGTGGCCTTCCAGGTTGCCTTTTAACATAAGGTGGCAAACATTCTTCCTCAGTTAGATCTTGTGGCCAAAAAGGAACATCTGGAACTGGTTTTATCCCCATGTCATAATCTCTGTGGTAGGCAGCTTTGGTATGATTATCAGAGATGTACTCTTCAGTGGGAAGCCTCATATAAGTGAACACACAGCAGGCGTGTCTGCATGGGATTCCTGAGATATCCCATCTCCTACAATCACAAGTCCATTTATCCAAGTTGACTACAAACTTGTAATTGAAGTCCTGGACCTCAAACTTCATTCCATTCTGTGTAACAACCCTACATCTTGCACTCTGCTCATGTTGCTCATTCAATTTATCTAACATCCTAGGCATCAACAGAGAACAACATCTTCTCTCCTTCTGCCTCCTTACATCCAATCTCCTCATGATTTGTGATGAACCGGAATTTATCAGATTCAAATTAATCAAATAAATTTGTTTTTATCCAAAGGCAATTCACAACTACAACGAAAACCATAGTGTAGCAGTAAAATAACCTCGAGTGTCGATCTCTAAGGACTATAACTAGCTTTATCTAATTTAACTTAAAGTATAAAATCAACAGACGACTTAGCACAGATTTTTTCTTATCAAGATAATGGAAGTTAGTGATAGTATGATCATTCAAAGCATAGCAGGTTAATAATCATGCATGAAGTACCCGATCGTTTTGCATAGAGATCTTTGATCATGAATTGTCCAATGTGTTCTGTTTTATTCAACACTACGAAGATAGAGGGCTTAGATAGATCAAAGAAATAAAACAATAACTCAAAGTCTGATTCGCATTACAGCCATCATGCATAATTAATAACCCTTCGCTAAGAAATCACATACTATCACCAACGATAGATTTAGCTACTCATAGATGTCATGCAATCAACATAAATCATATCAAGATTGAATGAAAACATGTTGAAAGATATAAATATAAATAGAAAAATCTGAGATACAATGTTATCGAAGGTTGTCCATCTCCGAAGAATCGTGATCTCACAAGCTCCAAATCGATAAGAAAATTGTCACCTATGCTAAGAATTCCCAGAACAGGCTCTGGAGAATTCCTACCTAAAACTAATGAGAAAGGTATGAAAAAAGGTCTGAGAAAGTATGAAAAAACATAGAGAAACAACAACTATATATAGGAGTTCGGCAAGCATGGGGCGAGTCGCCCCACACACCGGGCGAACCGCCTGGTGTGGGGCGAACCGCCCCACATCCCGGGCGAATCGCCCGGGAGCTTCAGTCGGCGAGAGACGCGTTTTCGACGCGTTTTTTGATTTCTTTTCCTTTTCGGATTCGGTTTTTGCCTTCTAGTGACCTTTTAGCCTTCAGACTCGACCCCTTGACTTTAAATATCATCCGGAATCTTCTAGATACTCCAAAAATGTCCTCGGAACATCGATTCTTCGTTCTCTTCAATATAATTGCCCGGAAAACCACGTTTTTCACCTAAAACCTGTAAAATGCAAACTAAAGGGAAACGTGGCACTACTCTAATAAAATGTACTATAATGTAGCTAAATTAACATAGAGGATAGCAAAATAGGTGGAAAAAAGACTCGAATGAAGGTGTAAAATACACGTTCATCAAACTCCCCAAACCGAACCTTTGTTTGTCCTCAAGCAACTAAGCTAGACTCTAATGCAAAAAACAATGCAACACAAAAAATGGAGTCTCATGCCAAATGAAATGAACTAATCTATTGAATCTATCAAAAAACTTATGAACAAAAACCATACAAATCATAACATGGATATTTGGTTGAAGAATGCCTCGATTGACTCATACACATTCACATATGCACTTATGTCAAACAAGATAGTCTCTCGTAACATTCTCTACCTGGACCTAGTCAGTGACGACGTAATGAAACATGTTAAAATACGAATGGTTGTCCCGTGCCTATGAAACTGAAGACTTACTATTGTTCACCAAGTTAAGACTTTTCCTCAAAGAGGTCGAACCAATACTGACTCTCATCAAACGAAGGAGGGTTCCCTAAAAAGATAACACTCCCCTATTCTATCCATCTCTCAAGCAAAACCTTAAGCTATTAACCACTTCCTGAATGGCAGGACGAGGGTGGTCTAGAACAGATGACACTCAAACAAACAAAAGGCAAAAAATTACAACTCGATTACGAATATTACAAGAATTGAAAAATGAGACAAACACTTTGCTAAACTGCTTTTTGGCTCCCTTTTTTTTTGGACCCTTCCTTGCTTTTTTGGGGTCTTTTCTTTTTTTTTTTCCTTTTTGTTCTTTTCCAGATATTTTCTTTTTTTTCCTGGAATTGTTTTCTCTTTTTTTTCGATTTTTTTTAGCCAGCAGTAGCACAATGAAAAAGTAATTAAAATGACACAAACGACCTCCCCAAACCTATTCGAAAGAATAGGTTGGAGTACAAACTTTACGAAAAAGAAAAACAAACTCACAACACACACTTAAATCGAAAAACAAAAAACAAGTCTAATGATAGCGTAACCCCCTCCCCAAAACCTATTCGAGAGAATAGGTTTCAAACAAAGGATTACACAATCTCACACTACCTCCTTCCTAGGCATTTAGCAATCTCAAAGCAAGGTGAAAACTTGTTGCCTCTTAGGTACATAATTACTCGGGAAAATAACCATAAGATCCTAACATGCATCATCATATTATAAAGGCTTTCGTGAACCGCAGTAGAGAAAACACCACTAAGTGATGTCGAGACTACCAAGCTTAACTAAGTGCAAACATAAATGTGACAATCCAAGCGAGAAAAACCTCAAACAAATTCATAGAGATGAAGCATATGATTAATGTCATAATTAGTTAATCAACCCAATAAAAAAGTTCAAAAAATTTGGCAATAAACTCCACATAAAACATGCAGGACTAGACTAGGATGAATGTAGTGTATGCAACTAAATACTAAGAAAGCGGTAAACGTGCAATTGCAAATGCAAACGGATAAAACATGCAATGCAATAAAGCGGTAAAAAAGCGATAAAAACTCCGGGTTGCCTCCCGGATAGCGTCATTGTTTATAGTCTTTGACTTGACTTCTTCTTGCTCTAGCTCTTCTTCTTTAGGGTACTAGACTTCCCCTTCATGGATCTCCTCCTCATGCCACGAACCTGTGAATGAGAATGAACATAGACAGCAAGACCAAAATAGTTAATTGTGTGAGAAGCATCGAAGTGAATATTTGGATCAGATATGGCTCGCAACACATGTCGCTTGCCATCCACCTCAATGGTGCAAGTTCTTCGGTAGATGTCTATCACGGAGCGTAGTTTAGTTAAGAACGTTCGCCCCAAGAGAACAACATCCCCCATCCCAGGTGTAGACGCCGGCATAACTACAAATTTGATGTACACAGAAGCTTCACCAATCTTAACCAATACGTTTTTCACAACGCCTTCGGGTCTCACAAATGATCCATCCGCCAATTGCACAATAGCCTTATGCTCAGATAGTTTTCCAAGGCTACTCTTCTCAAACACATTCATTGGGAGCACATTAGAGTAAGATCCCGTATCTAGTGTGGCACGAACATCTTCAAGTTCACCAATCCCGACCTTAACATCGAAACTTTGAGGGATTGGCTCGGAATCCTCTTGCTCCTCTTCACTATCATCAGAACCAAGGTCCTTCTCTTCTTCCTTGGCTGTGGGTTCTTCATCCTTGCAACGCTCACATTTAGCAACCTTTTTTATGGTGATCTCAACAGGAAGGTCACCCACCAAGGTAATGGACATCGACTTCTCAGTGTTGCTAGGCAACTTCCCTTGCTCCCTACTTGCTCCACGGTCAATCAACTCTTGCATCTTTTGATGGACAAGCCTAGTGCTCTCTTCCAATCGATCAAGCCTCGCCCTAGTCTTCTCAGAATCTTCTTCATAACGTTTGAGAAAACTTTGGGTGTGCTCAACCACTTTTTGCAAGTTCTCCATCAGTAGAGCTGTCTTCGACTTCGGTTGCTCTTTGGGAGCGGGATTTTCGCAGTGATCATTACCATAGGTAAGCCTACTACAGTCTTGGTTAGGGCCATAAGTTTGGCTAGCCGGTGCATATCCTTGATTGTTTCGGAATCCTCTTCTCCAAAATCCACATCGAGGATTCCTACCATCTTGTCCGTAGCTAGCTTCTTGAGTACCAAATTCCGTGGCGAAGGCTTCCTCTTCGCCTCCTTGAACCCAATTGCCATCATCATATGCAAGCTCCGATCTACACATATGAGCTCCATGCCCATAGTTCTTGCATATTCGGCAAACTTCGTTTGACATAGCTGTTCCTGCGGAGTTCTTGAGGACTTGTTTCAACTCATTGGTAAAGCACTCGAATCGATCCCCATTCCCCCCATACATAGGGGCCTCTTGAGTAGGTGGAGCTTCAGGTCCACGTATCCTAACCATTGCTCTTGGATCCTTGAATTGCGAACCCTTGGCAAGTCTTTCGAAAACCGCCCAGACGGCTTTCGTGGTTTCCTCCCAAATATTGCCACGGCATTGGAAATCCACCACTTGTTGGTTCCCAAAGGTTAGTCCATTGTAGAAGTGTCGGACAAGATCCGAAAGCTCAAAACCATGGTGAGCGCACTTGTTCATGAGGTCTTGGAACCTCTCAAACGCGGTGTAGATGGTCTCATCATAGTCTTGTTTGAACCCAGTGATTTGCGCCTTAAGCGTGGTAGTCAAGGTGTGGGGAAAGTATTTCTCCATGAATGCTGAAAAAACCTTCTCCCAAGTGTCCAGCGAACCCGCCGGTAGAGAACTCAACCATGACTTGGCTCTGTCGCCAAGCCCCATCGCAAAAACCTTCATTCTCAACTCATCCGTTGTTATTTCAGCTCCGGGCCGTGGGAGTTGGTTGACGAAATCATCGATATCGTGCAAGTACCCCATCACATCTTCCCTTGCTAAGCCATAGAACCTCAGAAGTTGTTGGAACGCGTGGTTTTTTATTTCTAGATCTCGAGTTGCAGACGAAAGAACAATCGCCGGTCCCCTCATACAATCCTTGGTGGGTTGAACCCATGCTTTTAGTGGTCTAGCTTCTGCCATTAAGACGATTTCCTTAAAAAGACTGTGTAGAGATTCAGAGAAATCGGTATCCTCTATTTCCTCTAGTTCACGTCGTCGAAGTAGTCGCCTTCTTTTGTGGTAGACTCTGTCGATTTCAACGATTGGTTCAGCAAGCGGTGTTCCCCTAGATCGTGTACTTCGCATACACTGTCTGTAACAAGCTAATAAAGGAGTATCAGAGAGATCAAATAGAAAAATAAAAACTACTAAAACTAGGAATTGAATGCTGAAAATATATAAAACCTAAAGAGAAAAAGGAGTATAGTCCCCGGCAACGGCGCCAATTTGATGAACCGGAATTTGTCAGATTCAAATTAATCAAATAAATTTGTTTTTAGTCAAAGGCAATTCACAACTACAACGAAAACCGTAGTGTAGCAGTAAAATAACCTCGAGTGTCGATCTCTAAGGACTATAACTAGCTTTATCTAATTTAACTTAAACTATAAAATCAACAGACGACTTAGCACAGATTTTTCTTATCAAGATAATGGAAGTTAGTGATAATATGATCATTCAAAGCATAGCAGGTTAATAATCATGCATGAAGTACCCGATCGTTTTGCATAGAGATCTTTGATCATGAATTGTCCAATGTGTTCCGTTTTATTCAACACTTCGAAGATAGAGGGCTTAGATAGATCAAAGAAATAAATCAATAACTCAGAGTCTGATTCGCATTACCGCCATCATGCATAATTAATAACCCTTCGCTAAGAAATCACATACTATCACCAACGATAGATTTAGCTACTCATAGATGTCATGCAATCAACAGAAATCATAGCAAGATTGAATGAAAACATGTTGAAAGATATAAATATAAATAGAAAAATTTGAGATACAATGTTACCGAAGGTTGTCAATCTCCGAAGAATCGTGATCTCACAAGCTCCAAATCGATAAGAAAATTGTCTCCTATGCTAAGAATTCCCAGAACAGGCTCTGGAGAATTTCTACCTAAAACTAATGAGAAAGGTATGAAAAAAGGTCTGAGAGAGTATGAAAAAACGTAGAGAAACAACAACTATATATAGGAGTTCGACAAGCGTGGGGCGAGTCGCCCCACACACCGGGCGAATCGCCTGGTGTGGGGAAAATCGCCCCACATCCCGGGCCAATCGCCCGGAGTTCCAGTCGGCGAGAGACGCGTTTTCGACACGTTTCTGGATTTCTTTTCCTTTTCGGACTCGGTTTTTGCCTTCTAGTGACCTTTTAGCCTTCAGACTCGACCCCTAGACTTCAAATCCCATCCGGAATCTTCTAGATACTCCAAAAATGTCATCGGAACACCGATTCTTCGTTCTCTTCAATATAATTGTCCGGAAAACCATGTTTTTCACCTAAAACCTGTAAAATGCAAACTAAAGGGAAACGTGACACTATTCTAATAAAATGCACTATAATGTAGCTAAATTAACATAGAGGATAGCAAAATTGGTGAAAAAAGACTCGAATGAAGGTGTAAAATACACGTTCATCAAGTTGCTGCGTCAAACCCTCCATTATATTCAACACTGAGTATCCTCTAATCCCCTCAATGCATGAATTAAATGACTCAGATAAATTATTTGTGACATGATCTATCTTATCCCTACAATCAAAGGCATGCCTAGCCCAAAACCCTCTAGGTATGTTGTCTAGATATTGAAATGCTGTAGGGGTGGAGTCTTTCATCTTTGTCATAGCCTTCACATAAACAATGAAAGTGTATAGGATGTGTAAGCATATACTGAAACTACTATATATAAGCATGGAATGAAAGCACATATACATGAAAGGTATGATTGAATTTACCTTGTTGAAGCCATAAAAAGTGTAAGCTGAAGCTGCTTGCCAATACAATCTTCTAAGTTCCAATCCAGACCACTTCAATTTGAAGTTGTCATAAATGTGTTTGACACATTTCCTATTGACAACAGTTGGTGCCAGCTCCTCTATGGCAGGAACTAATCCCTGCAAAGATAGACATAATCAGTAGCAAGTATATGAAGTAATAGACATAATCAGTAGCAAGTACATGACATAACTTCAACAAAAAACCCCTATAAACTTACTTTTTGTCTATCAGCCATGAAGTGCCATGGCTTATCCTCATTCCATGGGCCAATGATGATACGTTGGATTGTCGAGTTCCAATTAATCAAATAAATTTGTTTTAGCCAAAGGCAATTCACAACTACAACGAAAACCGTAGTGTAGCAGTAGAATAACCTCGAGTGTCGATCTCTAAGGACTATAACTAGCTTTATCTAATCTAACTTAAGAATATAAAATCAACAGACGATTTAGCAAATGTTTTTCTTAACAGATAATGGAGATTGGTGATAGTATGGTCATTGAAAGCATAGCAGGTTAATAATCATGCATAAATTCCTCGGTTTTGCATAGAGATCTTTGATCAATGAATTGTCCGATTGTGTTCCGTAATTATTCAACACTACGAAGATAGAGATTTAGATAGATCAAAGATCAATGAATTGTCCAATTGTGTTCCTTAATTATTCAACACTACGAAGATAGAGATTTAGATAGATCAAAGAAATAAAGCAATAACTCAGAGTATAATGCGCGATATAGCCATTAGCATAATTATCAACCCTTCGCTAAGAAATCACATACTATCACCAACGAGAAGTTTAGCTACTCATAGATGTCATGCAATCAACATAAATCATACCACGAATGAATGAAAACATGATGAAAGATATATAAATATAAATAGAAAAACTGTAAGATACAATGTTACCGAAGGTTGTCAATCTCCGAAGAATCGCGATCTTACAAGCTCCAAATTGCTAAGAAAAAGTATCTCCTAAGCTAAGAACCCCCAGAACAGGCTCTGGGGAATTCCTACCTAAAACTACAGAGAAAGGTGAGAGAAAAGGTCTAGAAAAGTATGAAAAACGGAGAAAACTGAGCTCATATATATAGGCATTCGAATTGTGTGGGGCGAAGGGCCCCACACACCGGGCGATTCGCCTGGTGTGGGGTGATTCGCCCCACGTCCCGAGCGACTCGCCCGGGAGTGTTTTTCGGCCCTTTACGCGTTTTCAACGCGTTTTTGGATTTCTTCCCCTTTTCGGACTCGGTTTCTGCCTTCTAGTGACCTTTTAGCCTTCAGACTCGACCCCTAGACATCAAATCCTATCCGGAATGTTTCAGATACTCCAATTAGGCTTCTGGAACACCAATTCCTTGTCTACTTCAATATAACTGCCCGGAAAACCTCATTTTTCAACCAAAACCTGTAAAATAAAAACTAACGGGAAACGTGACACTATTCTAATAAAATGCACTAAAATATAGCTAAATTAACATAGAGGATAGCTAAAATAGGTGAAAAAGACTCAAATGAAAGTGTAAAATACACATTCATCAAACTCCCCAAACCGAACCTTTGCTTGTCCTCAAGCAACTAAGCTAGACTCTAATGCAAAAAACAAAGCAACACAAAAAATGGAGTCTCATGCCAAATGAAAATGAACTAATCTACTGAATCTATCAAAAAACATATGAACAAAAACCATACAAATCATAACATGAATATAGGTTGAAGAATGTCTCGATTGACCCATACATATCCACATAAGCACTTATGTCAAGATAAGATAGTCTCTCGTAACATTCTCTACCTGGACCTAGTCAGTGACGACGTAATGAAACATGTTAGAATACGAATGGTTGTCCCGTGCCTATGAAACTGAGGACTTACTAATGTTCACCAAGTTAAGACTTTTCCTCAAAGAGGTCGAACCAATACTGGCTCTCATCAAACGAAGGAGGGTTTCCTATAAAAGACAACACTCCCCTATTCTACCCATCTCTCAAGCAAAGCATTAAGATTTTCACCACTTCCTGAATGGCAGGACGAGGGTGGTCTAGAACAGATGACTCTCAAGCAAAAAGACAAAAATTACAACACGATTACGAACATTACAAGAATTGGAAAATGAGACACAACACTTTGCTAAACTGCTTTTTGGCTTTTTGGGCCCTTCTTTGCTTTTTTTGGGGTCTTTTCTTTTTTTCTTTTTCTTTTCTTCTTTTCCAGTTTTTTTTCTTTTTTTCTAGAATTTTTTCTTTCTCTTTTTTTCGATGTTTTTTTAGCCAGCAGTAGCACAACGAAAAAGAAACAATAGCACACAAACGACCTCCCAAACCTATTCGAAAGAATAGGTTGGAGTACAAAATTTATGAAAAAGGAAAAATAAACTCACAACACAGGATCGAAAAACGAAAAACAAGTCTAACGATAGCGTAACCCCCTCCCCAAACCTATTCGGAAGAATAGGTTGTAAACAAAGGATCACACAATCTCACACTACCTCCTTCCTAGGCATTTAGCAATCTCAAAGCAAGGTGAAGACTTGTTGCCTCTTAGGTACATAATTACTCGGGAAACAACCATAAGACCCTAACATGCATCATCCTATTATAAAGGCCTTCGTGAACCGCAGTAGAGAAAACACCACTAAGTGATGTCGAGACTGCCGAGCTTAACTAAGTGCAATACATAAATGTGACAAGCCAAGCGAGAAAAACCTCATACGAATTCATAGAGATGAAACATATGATTAATGTCACAGTTAGTTAATCTACCCAATAAAAAAGTTCAAAAACATTTGGCAATAAACTCCACACAAAACATGCAAGACTATGCAAGACTATCCTAGGATGAATGTAGTGAATGCAACCTAAAAAACTAAGAAAGCGGTAAACGTGCAAATGCAAATGCAAACGAAAAAGCAAGATACCAATCAACACAAAGCCAAACAATACTTAACATCACGGTTCACATCCCATCCCCCTTAAGAAACTTAAGCTA
>JAHHQI010000148.1:0-25000 GCA_028274465.1 Plantago ovata | reverse complement strand
CAATTCTAGGATGGGTGACCCACTGGGAAGTTCTCGGTGCGCGCACGAGTGAGGACAAAGTGCGCGGATTAGAACCCGTGTTGGTCTGTGGGGCCAGCATATCACCCCGTAGAGCGCCCATGAGTAACCTTGCCGGCCTGTTGGGTCGGGTCTCGGCCCGTTAGTGGGTCGGGTCGTTACAAATTCATTGATGAGTATTCTTTTGTGATTGATCTCTTCTAAGCTTCACACCTTATAGGTATTTTAGCTATTTGATATTGCCCTTTCAGCTCATGCTCATACACCCTGTTTTTTGAATGATAGTTGACAAGACTAATTCATTGTTAGGAAACTTGTAATTTTTTATGAGCAATTAACCATGCTAAATTAAGGAAAGTCCAGTAACTAGTACTCTTAAGGTCCATAGGAATTTAGAATTTTAAGGACATCGTAAAAGAGGAACGTTTGCTGAAGACTTAGAGTAGGTGCTAGATAGGTTGGTTTTACCGCTTATGATGTATCTTGTTTTCTGAAAAGAAATACAACCTATTGAAGCATTTGCTGATGATGTATTTTGTTTTTACACAAACAAACTATTGAAGCATTTAGAACCGCTCAGAATCTTGAAGATTTCGAAGACTGAAGACTAGAAGAGTTCTGAAGACTGGTATCTACAAAGGCACATGTTGCTCAGAAAGTGGAAACTTCAGCAACAGCATTGCATAAGTGAAAATCTATATGACAGAGTAGGTTGTGCTTGCTGAAACTGAGACTGACCACTTGCTGATGAACATTTGTGACCTCTTGTTGAAAGTACTTGTATTTGCGCTCCAATGTTACTGTTTGAATTTCATTCAAATAAGCATTAAATGCAAAGCATGCACGCAAAGAACATGAAGACTAGAAGACAAATAAGGACGCTGTTGAAAGTACAAAAGCAAGATAGTGACATTTTAAGGAACAAAAGCCTTAGAATTTAAAATTCAAACGGCTCCTTATTTCACTATAAATAGAGGTCATCCGGCAAAGAGTTGAAGTGTGTCAACAACGTGATCATACTCTCACTTGTGCTTAAACTCACATACCCTTCAATACTCTTTACTGCCATTGATCCGTTCCAAGACTTAAAGCTTAAAAAAAGCTACTTGTGAAGAAGTAGAACTTACACGACTAAGAAATTAGTTAAGTGTTCTTTCTTTCTTTCGAACAAGAACAAGTCTTGACACCAGAAACAATCAAACTTGTTTACTGCAAAGTATTCAAAAGTTTTGTTTCTTAGATTACTTGTTGTAACTGAATAAGTTATAATTAAGTTATCTCATCCCAAACCTCTCTAAATGAAAATACACCCTTTCAGGCGTGATATTCAGGGGGAACTTAATCGAGCGTAGTGTTGCTGATTAAAAGTACCAAGTTTGGTGGAGAACAAGGTTACGTTCTCTAGTTAGGTTGGAGACGAAGCAAGTGTGCTTTGGTTTCTGTTTGAATCGCTCTAGATAGGTGTTGTAAGGAACCTCATTCTTATCTTAGTGGATTCAGTCCTAGAAAGGACAAAGTGGATTAGTTGAGAGATTACGCCACTCTCAGATACCACTATAAAAGTGTTTGTGTGATTTACTTACTGTACTTAGTTTTCAGCAAATCATATCTATCTGTACATAGTCACTCACATCACTTGCTGAAACTATCTTTTACTGAAAAAGCACTTATTGTATCAAAAGACTTCCGCTCTCTGATTTTAAGTATCAGCAAACCTAGTTACTGTGAAGTAACTTGCGCTTGCTGAGAAAGTTAAGTATCAGCAAACTCATTACTGAAAAGTAATAAGTAGTTGCTGAGAAAGTTTTTAAACGACGATTTTTTTTTAAAAGACTATTCACTCCCCCCCCCCTCTAGTCTTTTCTTGTTGTTTAAAGGGACCAACATTCATTCATACTTACACTACACCCAATTTTTATTGTATTGAAGTGTGTTCTATGTGCATTGGGGCAGATGATGTGTATTTCTACACTTGCGTTCTTAATAAGCTTTTTAAGCCCTGGTATTTAGTGAGCAATCACACCCGAATTTGAAATATATATGTTGGTTCTTTGTGATATTTCACGTCCGTGGCATTTTTTTTTCAATATATCACTGATATGTCACCATCATAGAGTAAGCTTTTACAGACTTTACAATCTGGCCATTTAAACTCATTGTACTATATTTTGTTGTTATCTCAACGGTATTCAACAAGCTGACTCAGCTAACCGTTATTCATATTTCTAACATCATTTAAGAAACTTGCTACTCAAGAAATTAAGTTTTCATCAGATACCTAGTATCAGAAACCTCACTTTAGAGAGAGTATTTCTTACATGTATTTTTAAATAAAATCTTATCAGATAATTGTTTTGGTTCCAAGCGAACTTTGTATAGCTATCCAAATCAACATATACAATAGCTTCCCGAGTCTACTTCTTTCTGCAAGTTTTCTGTCTTCGGCAAGATTTCATCTTTTTGGAAGTCTTCGGTCTTCAAGTCTTCTTTTTGGTCAAAGTAAAAACTACACGTAGAGACCTATCGTCCAATACAAGTTTCTAGGCTAATCGTACCAAGTATTTTTCTTCTCTGTGTCAAGTGAACTAAATACTTCATACTTTTATGATTACTAAGATAAGTCATAAGTTGCTGATAAAAACTCTAGAATATTTCCGAACACAAATTTTGAATTCAACAAGAATAGCAAAACTTCGTGTTCATGTAATCATTAACATAAAATTCCATTTATGCTGCGCAGAGGAGAAAGAGATTTTATGCTTCTTGAAATCAACACCTATGAGTAGACCTGGCAAACGGGTTGAATGGATTGGATTTGGATCGGATG
This sequence comes from Plantago ovata, assembly GCA_028274465.1. NCBI lineage: Eukaryota > Viridiplantae > Streptophyta > Magnoliopsida > Lamiales > Plantaginaceae > Plantago > Plantago ovata. Next base: position 22,155 of record JAHHQI010000148.1, on the reverse strand, counting down.
ATTTCGGGTGACTAAGTTTGTTCCGGGTGATTTCGGATCGGATCTGATCGGATTCGGTTGTGTTCGGATTTCAGGTTCTTATAGGATTCGAGTGTTATTTGGATTATAAATTTCAAAACATTTCGGATCGGGTCAATTCGGATTGGACCAATTCGGATTCAGTGTTGATTGAATATTTAAACGCAAAATTATTTTTATAACGAAAATTTATGAAATATTACAAGTTCAATATCTTAAATATTTATAAGTTAATTATATATGAAATATATATTTCGAATGAAAATAATTATGTATTCCCTATAAATTTAAGTCGGGTCATTTCGAATTGAAAGAGTTCGAGTCACATTTAATTCGGATCGGATGAATTTCGGATTTAATTTATTCGGGAGATTTCGGATTGTTTAATTCAGATAAATAAAATTCGGGTTCTTTCGGATCGTATGAATTCGGATTGGAGTTCGGGTCAAAATTCGGATGGTTGACCATGAATTTTTTGGTGATACTTCGGTTCCAGATCGGTTCGGATTTCAGATTCGGATGGCTTTTGCCAGGTCTACTTGTGAGGAAGAGGAAGAGATTTTATGCTTCTTGAAATCAATACCACAATCTTGTTCTTGGCTTGCCTCAATAAATGGAATAGTGTGAGTGGTAATTACTAGACAACAAAAGATCAATAAATGAATATTTTGTCCAGGTTTTCTGATACTTCTGGTCTGCTGTAAATAAGAATAAAAGTTCCATTTATTTTGGTGGGATTTCTGAGGACTTAAAGCAAGAACTCTTGCAGATTACTTGTTCTTTTCCGTTTAGATATCTTGGAGTACCGCTTAGTCTTAAAAGACTTCATATAAGTGAATTTGAACCCTGATGTAATCAAATATTACACAATGTATAGATACTACTGTAAATACAATTATGGACTATAAATGAGCCACAACTATACTACAAGATCAGCTCCACCTTCAATGTCAGTACCCCCCGCTGCTCGTGGAACCTTCAATGTCAGTACCCCCGCTCCTCGTGGTACCTGCGCGGATAGAGAAAGGGAGTTAAATCCCTTTTTGACAGGCTTGCCTTGACAAACCGGTACAAGACTTTACTTGAACCTTGTAAGGGTTGTTTAGAGAGTAGTATATTGGTGATAGAATGAGAGTTATCTCAAAATGTGAGACATGCCTTCTATTTATAGAGACAGCTTGAGTGAGAGACCTTTCTCCCTAGATACCCGGCTCTCGCACTGTTCCTCTGTACTTCTTGTCTGTCAGGTGTAGACAAGTCTTCTGACGTCGCCTCCCTCAGCTGGAGGGAGTCTTCCATAGTACTCTTCACGTAGATTCCGCAGGGCGTGCCTACGTGAAGTATTCCCTCGTGGGCTAAGCTAGGCTATAGCTCTCAGTGGAGGTCTTCTTCCAGCGCAGCCTCCCTCCGTTGCGGGGAGTCTTCCATGACGCTCTACGTATAAGCCACTCGAGGTGTGCTTGTGCAGAGTATTTCCTCGCGGGCTAGCGTGGTTGTAGCTCCCCGTGTAGGGCCATTACTTTGGTCCCGTGCCTTTACGGATCTTCCATACTTACGCATAGGGCCATGTGGTGGCGCCACACTTTGGTAAGCCTTCCTCCTGCGAGGGTTGATTTGATTATCTAAGCCTCGTCGCGGGTCTTCTTCTGTATCTCGCGGACAAGCAGAGGTACGCGAGTAGGATATTATATGTCATATCAAACCCTTAATCGAGAAATTGGTGGCTAGAATTCAGTCCTGGAGCTGGAAACAAGCGAGTTATACTGAATGAATGGTGCTTTTAAAGTCAATTCTGGATAGCATAGTGAAGTTCTGGGCTAGAATCTTGGTCTTACCTGTTGGGATTATTAGAAGGATAAATAGTATTTTACGCAACTTTCTTTGGACTGGTTTTGAAAATGCAAAGAAGAGAATGGTTTCTTGGCTTTTGGTTTGTCATGAGAAAGAAAATGGAGGTCTGGGATTTAAAGAGTTGCTATCTTGGAACAAGACGACAATGATATGTCTGCTGTTTGATATCGGGAATTTGCCTACTTGTTCTGTTTGGCAGAGGTAGATTTATGCATATTATCTTAAAAGAGCTTCAATATGGACTGTGAATGGAAACGGGGAGGGGGGGGGGAGTCTTTGGTGGAAGTCAGTTCTTCACACACTACAAAAAATCTGAGTTTTAGCCACGGATTTATATGTGGCTAAAACGGTCGATCCGTGGCTAAAAGTGCTTAGCCACGGATAGATCCGTTACTAATAAGGTCGTGGTCATTTTTTACGTAGCAGCTCTTTAGCCATGGATACTATCCGTGGCTATTAATAGCGATCGGTTGATGACGTTTTGTGACGGATAAAGGGTTGACCGGGTTGGTTCCGGGCTCCGAGCTTACTAACGGATAGATTTATCCGTCAAAACATTCAGTAACGGATAAAATCTATCCGTTAGTGCGTATATTATTTTTTTTTTTTAAAAGGAGGTGATGTTTTTACGGATAGATTTTATCCGTTGCTGAATTTAGCAACAAATAACATCTATCCGTGGCTACATGCACTGATTTTGTTTTTTTTTTTAATTTTTATTATTAATCTTAGACGTGTGATAATATTTGATTGGTATTTGTTGATTTAATTATACTAAAATAATACGATTAAAATAGGAAAAACATTCGAATATACAAAAACCATTCAATCATACTAAACGTGTACATACTAAAGAAGAGAAAATTGATTAAAAGACCACATTAAGAAGAGGCTTCTAAAAAATAACCTCATTATGCCCACAATTACATTTAAGACCAAATATCACATTTTCAGAGTTGACCGTGCATTATTTACAGAAATGTCATAAGCACAAAATGTGCAAACCAAACATGGACTAACTATTTATTTCTTTTTTATTTTTCTAATTTTTTTTTCTTTTAAATTTTTTACTTCGAATTCTTTTTTCTTTTATTTTTTTTAAACAACTTATTCTTCTTCTCTAACTCCGGTACCAGAATAATTATTCCGATCTGGAGCTTTATAAGCTCCAGCCTGGAGCTTACAAAGCTCCGATCTGGAGCTTTAAGCTCTAGGCCAGATCTTTTAAGCTCCAGATCGGAGCTTTGCAAGCTCTGGTCGGAGCTCTGCAAGCTCCGGCCCGAGCTTGCCGGCTCTCCGGAACCGAAAAATATTTCCCGATACCGGAACTAGAGAAGAACAAGATCAGTTTTTAAATTATTTTTATTATTTTTCTTTTTATTTTATTTTTTTATTTATGTTATTTTAAATTATTTTTTTAACTAAGCCTGTTTGGTTGCCAAAAAAACTGAATATGGAACAGTGTCTAGAGCGTAAAGTGGTCAAATTCGTGGTCTTTTTGTAATTGATAACATAATGTGGTTCATTATGTTATTAGAGACGATAACACGGTTTAAAAAGTTATGGACCCTACTAAACAAACCAACTAAAAGGTGTACGTATGAAATAAAGAAACCAGAGTGTACGAAGATAAACATAACAAATCCCAATTAACAAGCAAACTAGCTAATCGTCCGGGTTCTCCACAACACCAGCCGTGTTATCCACAACATTGGCCCAATGCTCAGAAATTGGTTCCGACAACCGGTTCCAGTACGCATCGCACAACGCATAATGGTCCGGGTCGATGTAGTTAGCCCAAACATGAGACTCATCATGGACACACAATTGTTTGGCTATGAAAACTCGTTGCTTGTAGATTATGGACGCCTCGTGGTTGAAGACCCTCAACAAATCTCCGTATGCACACTAGGGATCCAGTAGTACTCCTGCAAGAGTTCAGTTACTTCAAATAAGTCGAACATAGTAGAAGCGTAACAATTCACTTAATGAGTGTCGGCTACTCAATATATATACCATTAAGGTTTCGGCTAACAAATTGTGGTCGCCGCCTATCCATCTTGAATGCGGACGTATCGTCAAGAAACAAGGGCATCGCCTACCCATTTTGAATGCGGATGTAATACAAAAAAACCTAGTACGTTTGTAAGTGAAGTATGCGAAATAACGCCGCCTCACGGTAAAGGGAATGGTACTCCACCTTTATTCAAAATTAAGCAATATAACTCTTATTGTGTGTTCTTATTGTGTGTTCTGTACTTTCAGTTCGATTAAATACAAACTCTTATTGTGTTTTCAGTCAAATACAATCAGTTCGATTAAATGTCGGGGAGACTTTTATATGGGGACTAACGTAACGCTTAGATCGATAGTAAACATATAGTATTAGTTAGTACCGAGAAAAGTCTTACCAACGCGTCGAAACAAATTATAATTATAGCATCATCACACTTTATAAAATGATGAAATACTAACCAAAATCCTAAACGTCTATTTCCAGAATAGATTAATAGATTAAATCTATTTCTAGAATCTTAAATAGGCAAAATTCATTTTCAAATTCTTTAATTAACAAAAAATAACTAAAAATAATATAAAATAAAATTAATTAATATAATTAATTAAATTAACTAACTAACATAATTAACATAATTAATTTATTAATCTATTAATTAACAAAAATTAACTAAAAATAATCCAATTAATCTAATTTAATCCTGAATTAACTAACTAAATAAACATAATTAACATAATTAATTAAATTAACTAACTAAATAAACCAAAAATTGTTTTAAACTAATTTCAAAAATTCAGAAAATTAATTAAGCCAAATTCGAATTAACAAATTAATTAAGCCAAATTGTTCTAACGGATGCTAATTAATTAATAACCAATTAATTTAAAAAATTACAACTAAAAAAAAAAAACCCAAAATTAGGGTTACGGTTCTAACCTTTTTGGGCCCAGATTCGGAGAAGAGGAGGAGGTGGCTCATCACGGCAGCAGAGTGGTGGTGGATATGATCCCTACCGGATTTAACCAAGATGATGGAGGAATAGGAATTAAGAAATGAAACTAAAAAAAAAAAAAGAGAAGCAAGAGAATGAGAGGAAAGGAAATATAACACTTACCGATCGGATACTTGCGGTGGCTCCGGTGGTGGCGGTGCTTGGTGTCTCTATGATGGTGGGTGGAGTGGAGTTTGGTTTGGGGAAGAGAAAGAATGAGAGAATGAGGGAGAGACCGATCGGATCTGTGTTTTATATACTCCGTGTTAGCCACGGTTAGATTTATTCGTGGCTAAACTTTTATTTTAATTCCTTTTTTTTTTTTTTTTTATTTAACGGTCAACTATTTATCCGCGGATAATTTATCCGTGGCAAATCTAGTAATGGATAGACTTTATCCGTGGCTAACTTACACGAACTCGGGCCTCGACAGGCACGAACTGAGCGTCCAGACTCAGTTTGTGCCTATCCGTGGCTATTTAGCTACGGATACTAGGATAGTATCTGTGGCAACATTCGGTGGCTATTTCTTAGATTTCTTGTAGTGACATCGGAGATAAAATTCTGGGGATGTCTGATGGTCAAGCTATTAATAATATTAATTGCATGAATAAAAAGATTATATATGATCATATTTGGCCTAAAACAACTGATGTTGTTTGGGCGCCCGTATGGAACAAGTATTCTAGTCCTCGAGATAAATTTTGTCTCTGGTTGGCTTGGCACAACCGTCTCCCAACAAAAAGCCGTTTGTTTCAATGGGGTCTGGTTGCGGAGGATATCTGACCCTTGTGCAAGACGGCTATTGAGACCTGCTCGCATATCCTTTATGATTGCACTGTTTCTAATGAAATTCGCGTATTTTCTTGTCTCATATTCGATCAGCTGTATGAATATAATTTAAATGTTGCAGGTTTGGGTAAATTTGGGTAGGCTACAACGAAGAATGGAGCTATTTTTCAACTAAAAACTTATGTTTTGCTGTGTCATTTCAGGAATTTGGCGTCTCAGGAATAATACCATTTTCAGGGAGGAAGCAGTTAACATTCCAGCGTTTTGCAAAGATCTAGCACATGGTATGAGTGAAATGTTAAGGTTGGATTGCAAGGTTGAGAATAGGTTTTCTAGGACTATTCTGGATGCTGGTTTTTAAAATCTAATTCTGTGTAGGTTGTAGTTGGTTTGTTTAGATTTTTTTTTATGGTTGTTTGTTTGCTTCGCCACTGGTGTTTGTTTTTAGTTACTCTCATGGTTTGTGTAGTTTGTTTTTCGTGGTTTGCTTACGGAGACATACATGGATACTTGCTTACATGATATTTTTGGGAAACAGTACTATACAGTCCAGTCCTCAGTTGCGTCTGGTATGATTTCTTCTCTCTTGTCGAGCCATTATAATCCAGAAAGTACTTGGAGGAAGTACCTGTGAAATTTCTGCCCTTCATTGAGTTGTAAGATGGGTTGTGGCTCTGAGTCATTGTCCAGGGAGCTAATGGAGCAAAATAGCCCACACGTTAGATAATTGGATCACAGCGTTGGCTGGAGTCCAATGAGCCATACTTGTGCAAATTTGCAGATACTTTAGAGTCCTTAGATGAGCGTTTTGTGCTCGAAATCTAAGACTTGTTCCTTTGGGTTCCCTACCTGTAGTTATAGGAGCTTTCCATTTGTTGATATTATGTGATATTTGTACAAATTACACATGTACAACATTTCGGGTTTAATGGAGTTTAAATCTTAAAACTAAATAATCTTAATCCTCAAAACCAAAACCATATTCTCCCATTCGAGCAATCTTTAACCTGGTTTGGACATCCCGACTTGTTTCCGATAGCATTATTATTAACCGTTTCCTGCCCGGTTTTCCGAACATGGAAATTTCTGATTCAGAGTACGTGTTTGTTAACATGGCAGCATCGGCCAGCAAGCCAGGTAGCTTGTCCTAATCAGCCATGCCTAAAATGATTTATTAAAATTCGAATTAAGTTGGTGTGTCATAGTTTTATTTTCTTCCACTTCCAAAATCTCCCTTTCCTTCACAAATCAGCATAATTAAATTAGATCGAGATCTGTCTCCCCTCTATATATATTATATATATGTCCTCGTCACAGCTGTAACTACGTTTCTTACGTGAATCAGAATAAAAAAACAAAAATGGCAATGGCGAGGGGAGGAGGTGAATTGCACGTCGTCGTTTTGCTGCTGCTCTGCATTGCGACCACTGTGAGATCCGATGCCTCCGATCACAAATACAAACCCGGCGATCCGGTCCCGCTCTACGCTAACAAGGTCGGCCCGTTTCATAACCCTAGGTATAACCTGCCACATTGCCCCTTTCTAGTGTTCCAGATTTTTGAATTTGTTGTGCATTTTCGTGTCTGTTGATTTAGATTTAACTGCATTTGAGCTACAAGGTCTCGAATTAGGAAATAATCGGTTTAGCTAATTTGTGTTGTTGTTGATGATCGAGATGTTGTGGAGTGAGTTTGGGATAAGAGGATAGTGAACTGAAATGAATCTGATGGAGTCAGATCAATGTGTGGTTTCGTACTTTCGTAATTTCGTTTAGTTATTATGCCTTGGAATATGTAGTGAATTTGTGTATGTTCATGTGTGTGGAGGAGGCTGTAGCCTGTATGAGATTTCGGAGGCTAAATCACTTACATATGTGCAAGTGATGAGATAGCATCAAATAGTGGTAATTGGTTTGCTCAGCTTGAAGTTCGATTTTACTCGGTCATGAATGTAGAGGAGAGTCGTTGTCGTTGTTTAGGTGAATTGTGGTTGCTATGTCTTCGTCGTTCTTTTATTTCCGATAACATGAGTGACTGCTTGGAGACCTCAGTCTGGCAATTTATTTATTTACATTTTTGTCTCTTTTGATTGTATGGCATTTACATTTTTTTTCTTCATTTGTGAAATTCGTGCATCTTCAATTCCGTTATTATTCGGTATAAGTTCGAATTCGGGTCCATGATGTTGTTCTAGTTGTTCTCGTTTTGCCTTTCTGTCGGTTCTTTTATGATTATAGATATGCATTAGTATTCAGTCATGGTTGTGTCATGATCGAGGAGAGTCATTTATAAGGTGAACTGCGGTTGTCTTTGTGATTCCGTTATATCTTCAATGCAATGAATGACTGATTTGAGAGAGTTAAGTCTTGCATTTATTAATTTGTCTTCTATGATTGTCTTGCATTTAACTTTTTCTTTATTTGAGAAATTCTTCGATTCCGTTAGTATTCAGTATAAATTCATACTTGGGCCCATGATGTCGCTCTCATTCTTATCTTTTCCTTTTCCTTTTTTCTTTTTTTTTTTTGTTTTTTTGTTTTTGGTGTGTATGTGTGTGTGTGGTTTTTTACAGTGCTAAATATATATTACCATTGTCGGATCAGGTCACGTGAACCGTATTGAATTTGTTCAAGGGAAAGCTCGACTTACTTATGTCATCAACTTTATCCCTCTGCCACTATATCCTATAGTAAATACTGGATCATGATTTGAAATTTCATTTGTTCCCATGATGTGCTAAGTATATAGTGTCAGGCTTCGCGTGTTAGATAGTGGTGCTGATTGGATTTAATATCCCCTCATGAATATGCATATGTGAACAGAAATACATTTCATGAATTAATTGCAAAATTGCATTTTCTTGTGACCAGTGAAACATACCGCTACTTCGACCTTCCTTTCTGCTTGCCAGGTATATATCTTGTTATTATGCTTCTTTCTTTTGATTTATGATGATACCATACCATTGTCAGAAAATTTATTTCATGAACTAATTGTCTGGTTCATTTTCGGGATCTTCTCATAGCTCATATTAAAGAGAAAAAGGAGGCACTTGGGGAAGTTTTAAATGGAGACCGTCTCGTAAGTGCCCCATACAAGCTAGATTTTCTGCAAGATAAAGACTCTGAAATTGTTTGCAAGAAGACTCTAAATCAGGAAGAAGTTGCAAAGTTCAAAAAAGCTGTCTCGAAAGACTATTATTTCCAAATGTATTATGATGATTTACCTATTTGGGGTTTTCTGGGGAAAGTTGACAAAGAAGGAAAATCTGACCCAAGCGAGCACAAATATTACCTATTCAAGCACCTTCACTTTGAGATCTTTTACAATCAGGATCGTGTGATTGAGATTAATGCACGTACAGACCCTAATTCCCTTATAGATCTACCTGACAAGGAAGTTGATGCTGAATTCATGTACTCTGTTAAATGGAAGGAAACAACCACTCCTTTTGAGAAAAGAATGGACAAGTACTCACAGTCTTCTTCATTGCCTCACCACTTGGAGATTCATTGGTTCTCAATTATCAATTCCTGTGTGACAGTCCTTCTCCTCACTGGTTTTCTGGCTACAATTCTTATGCGGGTCCTTAAGAATGATTTTGTCAAGTGCGTGTTAATCCTAGCAACTTTTGATAATGTCGATTTCGATTCTGTCCCTTCTTACTGACTATAAATTTACTTTGAAAAGGTATGCTCATGATGAGGAGACAGCTGATGACCAAGAGGAATCTGGCTGGAAATACATCCATGGTGATGTGTTCAGGTACCCGAAGTACAAGTCCTTGTTTGCTGCCGCCCTTGGTTCTGGCAGTCAGTTATTTGCCCTGTAAGTATCGTTTTTTGAGTTGCTCATAGTTCCTGATCCAAACTTCTGTTAAAATGCTAATGTTTATATGTGTTCTCCAGGACCGTGTTCATTTTTCTCCTTGCATTGGTTGGGGTATTTTATCCATACAACCGCGGAGCATTGTTCACTGCTCTAGTTGTCATCTATGCCCTTACATCTGGAATTGCTGGATATACTGCATCCTCCTTCTATTGCCAGCTAGAAGGATCTAACTGGGTATGTATTTGTTCTTCACCTTTAATGGATCTCTCTTCGTTGATTCCTATCCATGTTCAGTGCAGTTGAACACTCAAACTTCAAAGTAAAATTTACCTGTAACACCCAATTACTACATTGCTGGAGATACATCAGATGTTTTGGTTTAATTATATATAAGAATATATTGGTGCGGTGTACTCCCATATATACACTAAGTTTTGGAAGATTATAATTCTCCAGTTTCATTCTACAGGTTAGGAACCTCCTGTTGACTGGAAGTCTTTTCTGTGGGCCTCTCTTCCTTACATTCTGCTTCCTTAATACTGTTGCCATCGCTTACAGTGCTACAGCTGCACTGCCGTTTGGTACAATTGTTGTGATTGCGCTTATTTGGGCCCTCGTGACATCACCATTGTTGGTTATGGGAGGTATTGCTGGAAAAAACAGCAAAGCTGAGTTTCAGGCTCCATGTCGAACCACAAAATATCCCAGAGAGATTCCACCATTGCCTTGGTATCGTGGAACTGTTCCTCAGATGGCCATGGCTGGATTCTTGCCTTTCAGTGCTATTTATATCGAGCTGTATTACATATTCGCCAGCGTTTGGGGCCACAGGATCTACACCATCTATAGCATCCTATTTATTGTCTTCATCATCCTCTTGATTGTTACAGCCTTTATAACTGTGGCGTTGACATACTTCCAGCTTGCTGCTGAAGACCATGAATGGTGGTGGAGGTAAGACATTCTAATTGGATGCCTTGCAAATCATATCTTAATGATCATATCAAATTTCTTGAGGCTACGGTTAAAGTTTTGCAAACTGGTTAATTCAAAACTCTTCTGGTATATCAACTAAAAATATACAGTAATAGTATCAAAATGAACAAGTGCTTGGTGGGTGAGACACTCTTAACCAGGTGTGACAGAATATAGTTTCGAATTAACATGTGTAACATTTGGTGAAATTGGTTACTCCAATCCTTGTTTGGGGGTAATAAATTTTACTGTTTTGGCTGAATCATTTGTTGTGCAGGTCATTCCTGTGTGGCGGATCAACTGGGCTGTTCATCTACAGCTACTGCTTGTACTACTACTATGCACGATCAGATATGTCCGGGTTCATGCAAACTTCCTTCTTCTTTGGCTACATGGCTTGCATTTGCTATGGCTTCTTTCTGATGCTTGGGATGATTGGATTCCGGGCTGCACTGTTTTTCGTTCGACATATCTATCGTTCAATTAAGTGCGAGTAATAAGTCGATTGACTGATTTTGTTCTACAGAGCTTTACAAAGAAAGAGATATAGAAAGGCAATTTGCAGTGAAGAGAAACACACAGGGTAGTAACAGAGTAGGACTTTCTTAAAATGGGGTTGTATTACTGACATCTGAAGCTTTGAAAGCTTGTTTCATTTTCTTACAGCCCCAAGATTTTACTTTTTCTGCTAGGCAATTTTCTTACATCGCATCATAGAACATAGTGCCATACACTTAGTAAATGAATCTGAAAAGAAGTGTTTTGTGAAACACCATAATGTTGTAGTATCTAACTTAAACAAAACACATCAAAATAGCCTGCATTTTATTGCCTAGGCCCAGGGTATCAGTTTAACAATTGTTTTTTTTCAGAGTATATTACGAGTTGGAAACTTTTTGTCTTTCCTTTTGTGGGATTCTTCTCTATCAGGAACACGTGATGCTAACTACTTGTATATCAGATTACAGTAGCAGACCGATCAACTTGTAAAAACTAACCTATAGAGGATATACAGGATGCGAGGTCTCAGTGACAAATTAACTTGTGAAATAAATTGGCAAAAAATACTCCATGAGCTAACAACAAAAACATAACATACTCCATGAGCTAACAACAAAAACATAACATGACAATTGACATACGGCTTTAAAACATGTTCATTAACAAGTCTTCATAAATCTTTCAAGAACGTAAAAACGAAAGAGCAATGACATAACCCACCAGATCAAAATTTAACCAAGCTACCAATGAAATCAAGAAATACAGAACAATATTTCACAACCAAACAGGGGCAAAAAAATACTTGCGTTTCATTACATACACATGAATTTTAATAATTACGTACAATAATTGACAGAAACAGTACGTACTATGTTGATGTTTTAGCATAATAGCCTAATCCAAATCCAGGACATACAGACTCCATGAACGTCATAATCTCGTAGTTATCTTGAACATAAATAGTCCGTTCCATCTCTTGTAAGGCCTTCCGTTCCGCATCACGCTTCCTCTTTAACTCCTCCTTCTTCCATCTCAATTCTGCTTCTTCGATATCTTTCTTTATCTTGATAGGATCATCTTTGTCGTTGTCGCCATGCGTTGCCTTATATATAATCCCTGCGAACCTACTCTTCAGCCACGTTAGACGTGCAGACGCCTCCGGTGACATTGTTGGAATATCAAATTCCTGGCAATGTTGCTCTGCAGGTTTCTTGATCTTTAGATTTGAGTTTCTGATAACCACCATCTTCGGAAGTCCTCCTCCGCAGTTTGACACGGCCATCATCCGTAACGAACTCCCTACCACGCTTTTTAGTTTTGATGCTGCTGCTCGTACCAGGATTCGCCATGATTACAGAAATAGGGCTGAAATTAAAAAACACGAGATGAATGTGGTCTGAACTCTGAAGTATAGTATTTATAGTTGGTTCTTTGTTCCTTAGATAGTAGATTGTTTGATAATCAAGTAACTAATTAAGCCTATATGTTCGAAGTCGTCCTAGGAATTGAGTTATATTTATTTATGGTAATAAGAAGAAAGAAAATATGAGAGTTATGGTAAGGAAAGTTTTACGTCTGATGAATCGCTATTTCACGCGATCTTCAACGGCTAATTCACATATTTTTAGAGTATTCCCTTGAATTTTTATGAAATTATTTGAACCGAACCTAATAAACTTAAATTAAACTTAACTAAACATGAACCTAATAATGTTCATAAAATAATATTAGTATTTAAATATAATTATTAGTACTATTATTGCAAATATTATTATTATTATTGTTGTAAGTATTATTATTGTAAATATAACCTTGGCTTAATTCCCATTAAATGTAGTGATAAAACTGTAACAAATAAAATTGCACAAATTGAAATTTTATTGATCTTGAAAAAATTTGAGGTTACAAGCTCTAGAGAAAATCTCTGATTCTAGTCAACGACTTGGAAAATCTACACGAACTAATTGTCTTGAGAGCTTCAGTTCAAGGGCTTTCGTAGCTTGATGTTGAACTTGAACGGTCTTGACTTGAATTCGCTTGGAAGCGTCAATTCAAGGGCTTCACGCTTGATCTTGAATTGAACGTCAGGTCTTAAGTTTGATCTTCGCGAACGAACACGTCTTCAAGGGTCGTAGAGACTTGATCTTGAATCCGGAATGTTTGCTGCTTCGATCTCGAGCGAGTGCCTCTACCAACGTTGGCGTTGGAGTTGATCTTCTGTTGCTGTTGCAAGAGAGCTGCCTTCGCCTTCTTGAAGAACTGGAGATGTTCTTGCTTAGAAAATGCCTTTGATCTTCTTGGCTTCTTGTGGAATTCTTCACTTCTGTTTGAGCTCTGGAATTTTGCTTATGAAATTATGATTTTTTGGTGGAGAATGAGTTCCTTATATAGGTGAGGAAAAAGAGAAGGACCAATTCTGATTGGTCGATACAGATTTGATCTTATCTGTATTTACTTCTAGCAATTAATTAATAACTGCATCAATTTTATGACATGACACCATTTGATTGGCAAAAAATAGCTTATCTTTTCCACACAATTATTTCATGAGAAATAATATTAAATGAATTTAAAAACTCTAGAATTTCCACATGGTACAATTGATAGGCCATAAATAAGCATTTAAAAGTCAACTAAAAATCTATAATTATTGGAATTAAATTTAGTAAACTCCAATTAAATACAGAAATTTATTTTTAAAATGATTTTATTAAGACATAAAATTTAAATGTCTACGCATTCAAAACATATCTCTTTTCTAAGTATTTAAAACATAAGTCCAAAAGCCAGATTACAATCCTCAAACTATATCTCCAACGGGAGTAACATGGGGTTTGGAAACAAACTATATATGACTCATAATACCTAACATAGAGTTCCAAAGGGAGTAATATTATGTTACCGGTGTGAGGGAGTTTGATGGTGATTTTCACTCTTTTATTTTTAATTTTTTTTCTTTTTTAATTTTCTTTCTTTTTTGAAGTGTGTAGTTTAAAAAAATGAGAAAATAAAATAAAATGTCAGAATGATGGGTCTAAATGGATGGAGTGCTAAATATGATAGAGTCAAATGGTAATAAAATAATTTGAAGTGCTGATGTGACAAAGTTTGATGGATCTATAAAACTCCAGCCCAAAGATATATTCTATAGATATATAGAATATGCTGGTATTAGGATTTTGATACATATTCTTATAGATTATAGATATTAGATATCTATAATCTAATTCAATTGAATTTATTGATCATTACATAGAATTCAATTAAGATATTGTATGAAAGTATGATTTCTTCAATTCTCCTTTGAGAATTGGAGGATTTTGATTGGTTGGATTTAAATGGTCGGAGATTATCTCAAAAATGAATGTCAGAATGATAGTACTTGGGAAATGCTTAACAAAATCATTAAGTACACTATCACGGTCATTTGAATGCTTTAAGTTGACCAGTAATTGTTGAAATTAAGTGAAATTTTCAACTTCTGAGCAAATCAACAGGGTACATAGACTCAATGCAATTATTATTCCAAAACTACACAGTCCAAAAACATGCCAAATGTCCCAAAGCTCTGGATGGTCCAAAATTTGGTATGTTCCTCGTCCACTAGAACGACACCCGAATACATTCAGCACACTCACATGGTCATCCAAATGGTATAGAGTTGGTTTATATTCGTGTAAGTGCCTATGCAATGTGTTTTTGAAATGGGACGTTCGGAAAAAGTCTCAGAAGTTCTATGAAAATCGGGCCTGAATGGGTCCAGAACGTCGATATTTATATCCCTCCCGCACAATAATAATGCGTCAATCCATTGAGCACATTCACTCGTTAACTGTTTCAAAGACCCGTAATGGCAAAAATAAAGTTAAACTTTACGAATGCGACAGAGAGTCCAATTGATGGGTACCAAATTTAGTATCCTCGCGTTCGCATATACGTAGGAGAACAAAAGCAAAACAAGAATAATACAGTATTGCGCAATTAAATTAAATACTCATAGAAAATTATGTAAGGATTAAGCTCCTACCTATCATGCAAGCAGGGCTAGCTTAAGAATATTGAGGTCCCATGCCAAATTTTTAGAGTGGCCCAACTAACATATTATGAGTAAATTATATGGTAAGGCTAGCCTTTCCTACCAACATGGAAAGGCCTGGTTTTTTATTGAAAAACCAGAAAACAAAACCGCTAGGCGGTTTCTCGCTCCGGTTTCTCGCTCAATTAAAAACCGACCTACTATATAAGCAACCAAAAACCAGCGAGAAAAAGAAAAAATCTAAAAACACATAGTTGAACGTGAAACTGTGTGTTTTCACGTTTTTCTCTCTCTCTCTGCCGATCGAACAATCTCGCCGGAAATTTGACGGAATTTCACCGATCGGGGCTCGTTTTCACCGGATTGGAGCAGGAAAATCTGACGCACGTTGATAAGGTGAATTAACCAACAATTCTATTATTTCTATATGATTTTTCAATAGTATTTGATGATTTCTCCAATTTAGATCTATTTTTTCTGATCGGTTGTTGTTTTCCTGGATTTTTTGATGAATTCACTGTACGGAACATTCCGATTTAGCTGCTAGAATATTCGAATCTGCAAATCAACGATGGTGAAGAAGGAAGCTTCTCAGATCTGGAAATTATTGAATAAATTGAACCAGAGCAGCAAATCCGTACGTTACTATATACTTTTAAGCCTTCCTGTCCTGGTTTGATATTTATGTAGTATGTTTGTGCATATTTTCATTCGATAACACCGCCCTAAGGTTTTTAAACTATCGTGTTATGGTTTTAACCGACGTTGTTATAATATGTTTAAGCCTTTTTGTTGCTGGTTTTAAGTTTGTCTACCATGTTTCTGGATTTTTTCATTGAATCACGTCGTGTTATGGTTTTTAATCTAAATTCCTGATAATTACCAGCTGTAAGCCTTGTTGTTATAGCTCTATGTTTGTGTAGTATATTTTTGCATTTTTTCATTGCATCACGTCGTGTTATGGTTTTAAGCAACATGGTTATAATATTTTACTTCTTCAGCATGCTATTCTAGAAGGATGCTCGTCGAATTTGCAATTAATTGAAGAAGTGCAACATGAGCAGCAATTCTGTAAGCGGGTGTACTTTAAGCCTTTTGTTATGATTTTAAGCTTCTACATTATATTGATTAAATAGTGTCATCCTATAGTGTTTAGTATGTATGGTGTACTGTTATGGAACCTTGTTATGACTTTAAGATATCATGTAATGATTCAAAGCAACATTGATATGATTTTTTAGCGTGCATTATATTCAAATGCTATTGATACAGTTTTTAGTCATATTGGTGTCGTTTTAATTACTATTGTTATAGTGTTAACACCTTGTGGTATGGTTCTAAGCATGCTTGATATGGTTTATGTATTAAGTAGATTGTTAATGTTGTCTCATAGTTTTAAGATAGAATATATGGTGTGATTTTAAATCATGTTGTTGTTGTGGTTTTATTTTATGGGAACCCAAGCGGTTATCGGGTTGTTTACGTATTAATCGTGCTTAAGTTTTGAGTAGGTCCATTGCCAAGTTGCTACTTCAAGGTCACTTCTGTTCATAGGAAAGATGAGGAGATAAATGTGGTGTATTTTGACATTGTTATAATATGTTTAGTTTGTCTAGTATGTTAGTGCATATTTTCATTTGATAACACCGTGCTATGGTTTTTAATATGACGTGTTATAGTTTTAATTGACATTGTTATAATATTTTTGGTTTGTCTAGTATGTCTTTCTGTTTTTTTTTTTCATTGGATAACAGCATGTTATGGTTTTTAATATGACATATGTTATGGTTTTAATCGACGTTGTTATAACATTTTCAGTTTGTCTAGTATATCTCTGCATTTTTTTCGTTTGATAATTAATGCCATGTTATGGTTGTTAATGTAACATGTTATATATGGTTTCTATTGACGTGATGTTAATTCAACATCGATTCTCTCTTTTTTTTTTGCGTGTATGTACAGAATTTTACTGTGTGTTTTTGCATATTTTGATGATTCTTCTTTGCTTTCCTGTTTTTCGATTGATTTACGTTCCAATTTGTTGATCAAACGTTCAGATTTCAGATACTTGTGAAATCCAATTTGAGATGTGGAAGTAATTGAAGAAATTGAACCTTAACAACAATTTCGTAAGCTCCTGGATACTTTTAATCCTTGTTGTTATGCATGATTCTAAGTTTGTGTAGTATATTTCTGCATTGTTTCATTGAATCAAATTGTGTTATGGTTTTTAATCTGCATAGTATACTTTTAATACCGGTTGTTAGGATGAATTCCAGTTTCTAAGATATTCTAATTGTTACAGTTTCTAGCGTACATACGGTCATAAGCTCTCCTAGTTATAACATTATGTTCTACTGTTATTCTTTTATACATCACATTTATAGGTTCGTAATTGGAAACATGTGATTCTAGCAACATTTTTATTGTATTTCACCTTTTCAGCATGTTAATTGAACCTTTTACATTATTCTAATTGAAATCTAGTGTGGTTATAAGTTGCATCACTATGGTATTAAGGCATGTTGTTGTAATTTGAAGTTTTGATGCTATGGATTTTAGTAATATAAGTTATTATTTTCATGTCGTCAATTGGTATATTGTTTAGGTATACATTTATAATTTTAATTGGTCATGGTATGTTTTACGTGATCGTATTATTATGGTTTAAGCATGTAGATGAACAAAAAATTTAAAGAAATGCTTTTTTTTTTTCATAAACAAAAGGACGGAGATTCATAATTTTATCACCGCTACCTGTAGGTGAAGATGCTAGGCCGACTGCTATTTTCTGGAGAGATGGAATGACAAAGGATGACTTCAAGTATCAGAAACACCAATTTCGTTGCTTCAAAGATCACGAACAAGTTTACTCACGAGAAGCCAATTTCAAAGATCCAGATTCATTTTGCATAAGAAACACCACATGAACGCTTGTTGTAATTTTGTTACTTTGAGAATACTAGTTTTAAAAACTCCAATTGACTGAATGTTTCAGTCCTGACATGAATATAATGAAGCATTCAATTTTACACTTGTTGGCATGTTCTCATATATCTCATACAGCAATTGGTGTGTTATAAGTACCCTCGTTGGGATTTTATGTATCCAAGTTGTGGTTTTAAGTACCGATTATGTTGTTGTTCTAAAAACTCAAATTAAGATTTTAATGGAGAACGGTTGTTGTAATTTTGTTGATTTGATAATACTAGATGTGGAAACATCAATTGACTAAATGTTTTAATCCTTACATGAATGAACTATTTAATGTTACACTAGTTTATTGCATGATGTCTTGATTTTACGTTGCACCTTAAATAAAGTATAACAAAAGATTTTAGAAGTATAATATGACAAAATATATCATCAGTAACTCTTATGACAAACCCTTAAAACCGTAACATATATCTCTTATAACCAGTTGGTGTAGTTATTAATATCCTTATTGTAGTTTTAAGTACGTACAATTGTGGTTTTAAGTATCCACTATTGTACTTCTAAGAAATCAATTAAGAATTTAGACAGAAAACTAAACTTCACCATACCATGCTTGCATGTTTAAACCACTTAAGACCATACACAAACTAATTATACAAGAGCAAAGACTAACTGTTAACATCACACATTGACACACTACTCGATCCAAAAATAACATCCAACACACACACTTGTCCAACAATCGCAAAATCTTCTATCTTAAAGTCATAACATCATATATATAAAAAACTATAACCAGAACATATAAGAGTTTCATATTAAACCATTGCTTTAAAACATACACAAACTAATTGTTCAAAAAGGCCAAAAGTAACTGCTCAAATTAGAAACTATTTCAAATAACATCCAGATAAAATAGTTTGTCCAGGACATTATACCCAACAGTCGGAGCATCTCGTATACTAAAACCATAACAAGACGTGTTAAAACTATAATGTATACCCTTAAAACCATAGAATCATTATTTAAAACAATAACCAGAACATACAATAGTATTATATTAAACCATTGCTTAAATATATACACGAACTAATTGTTCAAAAGGGCAAAAACTAATTGTTGATAAAAAACTACTTCAATAATATCCAACATAAACACTTTGCCCAGGACATTACAAATCCTACTTCTTGAGAATATTGTTGACTTTTGATGTAACTCGCCAATTATCAATCTCGCCAACTATCAATCTTTCATTCAATTGTCCTCAGCTCTATCATAATCCAAAACACCAGCAGTTGTACCAACAAACTTGGGCTTGCCTCTTCTTTGATCTTCTCTCCCTACATCGTTAATTTAGAAGCATCAACAACTGCAAAAAAATAAAACGTAAAATATCAGCAGAACTTTTAAAAGCACAATATTATACATTAAAATAAAAATATAACCCCTTAAAAATATAGCATGATCCCTTAAAACCATAAGAGTACACCGAAACCCTTTCAGCAACAAAACTATAGTAGCAGAACTTTAAAAGCACAATATTATACATTAAAACAAAAATATAACCCCTTAAAAATATAGCATGATCCCTTAAAACCATAAGAGTACACCGAAACCCTTTCAGCAACAAAACTAAAGTAGCATAACATTACACCCACTTAAAAACTATAACATAAGACCTTAAAAGTATAATATCATCAACATCTAAAAATATAAAATCCCCGCTTCCATAACCCCTTAAAAGTATAACAAGATCCCTTTAACCATAACAATACACCTTCACTCCTTCAGTTACAAAACTAAGGTACCATAACATTACACACCCTTAAAATCATAACAGACACACTTAAAATCATAAAACGACTTATGAAACTAACAACACCACAATTACGAAAGCATAAACATCACATAACCCTTAACTGTTAACAATATGCCTTAAAAACATAAAAGAATCCCTTAAAAAGCATAACACGATTTAAAGCAACATTTAAAATATTACAAAAAAAAAAAAAAGCAGCGTGAATACTAAATTATCAGAAACACAAACAAGCTCAGAAACTAAAAACACATTGCAAATAATTACAGAGGAAACACACCATATCCATTATAAGCATACCAGAAACACACCATATCCATTATAAGCATACCAGAAACACTTAGTACTGAAAAAAATAATTCAACAACAGAAACTAAGTATAATAATAAGCATACCAGATACACTTAAAACAACACCAAAATCCATCGGAAACAACACCAAAAATATCTTATAAAGCATACCACAAACACTTAAAACTGTAACTTGAACCATAACATCACACAAACAGAGCATATAATAGAAAGAATACAATCACAAACACTTAAAACACAACAAAAACAGATTCACAATATCAAAATCAACAACTAAACTAACATACCAGTACTGGAAGAATCAACTCTCCGTCGTGAAAACTTCTTCAACGGATTAACAACGTCTGAAACACCAGAAGAACCCTTCCTCTTCGTCATGATTCAAATCCCTAGCTAGATCTGTGAAATCGGATCTGAGAAAAAACCAAATTCGAAACCCTAGATCTCACAAAATACATTGAGAACACTAAATCAAACACAAAGGTAGCATAAACGAAGAAAATATGAGAACAATCGGCGTGTTTCTTCGATCAATCGGAAAAGTTTGAGATTTAGAAGTAGGAGAAGAAGATGAGAATTTGCAGAGAGAAAAAAGGGAGTTCACACAGTAAACACGTTGAATTATGTGTTTTCTGCGTGAATCGTTTTTGATATAAGCTACAGTGAACCGGGTTTTATAAAAAATCGAGCGGTTTAACCAACATCGAGTTTTTGACAAAACCAGTCACAAAACCACCGAGTTTTGCACAAAACCAGGCCTTTCCTTCGTATTAGGAAAGGCCGGCCTCCCCATAGACTTTAGCACATATTATTATAGATCATTCTAGATTTTTAACTTAATTACTGTAGTTCGAGTAAATAGTTTTTAGGAAACTCACACTGTATACTTGAGTACAATGATTATCAGAATCACTTCTACCAACTAAGTAGTCCTATATTCTAGCTAAAATCTCATAAATTCTATAATATTAGAGATCATTCTCACACCTTTGTCCTAAATATGGTAATTGCTATAAATTAGTCATTTACCAAGCATGTTGATATCTCACAACCTATATATATACACTTGAGTACAATGATATTACTTCCACCAATTAAGTCAGAGTCGTCTTACCTTATCAAGCCTGCAACGAACCAATGAAATATATGATGCCAATTACGAAAAAGATAATATTTATGAGGCCTATGTCAAAACTTCAAAATATTTACCATCGAAAAGAAAAAAAAATGATATAGAATTTCAAATGTCAATTTGGTGCAACTTTCTAATTCAATATTAGTACTCTTTTGTAAATTCCGAAGCCCCAAAATTTTTGAGGCCCTAGACGGTTGAACATACTGCATGGGCTCAGAGTCGGCCCTGCATGCAAGGTCTAATCGTGTACGCATGTTTATCCGGTGATGATGAATGGAGAAAATATTTATTACCAGTAGAACTAAGCAGACCTATCGACTTGTAACGTAACCTAGAGTACATACGTACAGGATGCGAGGTCTCACTGACAGATCAATTTGTAAAATAAATTTGGAAAAAACTACTCCATGAGCAAACAACAAACCATAACATGACACACGACTTGAAACCATGTTCATTAACAAGTCTTGATAAATCTTTCAAGAAAGTAAAAAAAGAAAGAGCAATGACATAAGGCATAAGCCAACAGATAAATACAGAAGAACAAGTCTTTCACCACCAAATAGGGCAAAAAATACTTGGCAAAAACCATGAGGATATACAGAATGCGAGGTCTCACTGACAGATGAACATGTAAACTAAATTTGGAAAAAACTACTTTATGAGCGAACAACAAAAACCATAACATAACAATTGATACACGACTTACAAACATGTTCATCAACAAGTCATGACCCAGATAAAAAATTAACCTAGTTACCTATGAAATCAAGAAATACAGAACAAGTCTTTCACAACCAAACAGGGCAAAAAAAACTTGCGATCCATTACATACACATGAATTTGAATAGTTACATACAATAAGTAACAGAAACAGAAACGCACTATGCTGCTATTTTAGCATAATATCCTAATCCAAATCCAGGACATAGAGACTCCATGAA
>JAHHQI010000147.1:0-25000 GCA_028274465.1 Plantago ovata | reverse complement strand
AATCAATTAACCTGTATGTTAAGAAAATTTTTGAGATTCCGCTGCGTACCCTAAGGGTAACTCTGACCATATTTTCTTACAGTTCCCGCCCAGAAATAATATTTTCTTTTTTTAAAAAAATGTCATGGGTTTTTACAAAGTTAGTCAACACACATTGGCCACCAAACAAAGCATTTTCTACAGATTAGCCATTGTAAGAGTCGCTGGTTTACTTGAGTGTTGAATGGTATTTAGTTCGATGTTCCTGTTCACTATAAGTCTTCTCCCAAGGGTAGCACTCCAGTCAGAAGGGTATTCCTCTGAATATAAGCACTTCGTCTTCGTGCACCTGAAATCCACTCGGGGGGGGGGGGGGGTTAGTGTCTATTACCCGGTCTGTCAGGTATCAGACCGGAGTGTCGACTTTATGAGTAGGGAGTTGAAAGGCTCCCTAGTGAGAGAAATATTGAGGGTAGGTGGGTATTGATTGCTTACCTGCTGGGTAATGAATGAGGCCTCTTTATATACTTTGAGTATTTTATTGTCCTTTTGCGTAGGATCGTGACACGTGACCGGCTGAGATTGAAGCCTTCTTTGGCCCAAGCCCATTAAGGAGGTCCATGGGTTTTGACCCAAAGATCTGACCTAGGGTTTGGAGGGAACTTTAGGCATTCCGGGACTTGAGTGATTCTTTAGGAAGGCGGGCTACCTAGGGACCGACCAGCTGTGGTCGACCATGGTGCTCGAGCCTTCCTCACGATCTATAGCTCGACCAGGACCTTGTCTAGTTGTCCTTTGATGCCTCTTTCCTTGACGTAAGGTGGTCGCTCCGTTGGAGGGGTGGTCGACCATTTTCCAGTGTCGTACTTGGAAGGTTGGTCGCACCCTTAAGGAACAGTTCTTGAGCGCTCTAGCACGCTCTTAGGTCGCTCCTATTCTTAAATGCGGGTTGGACATATTTCAATACCAACACGGAGGTTGACCTACAGGTTTACCTGGAGATTCACTCCACCCCGTATCACTGGAAACAGAGCACTTAATCGACTTTTATTGTTTTACCTATCAATAATTGTTCCACAGCTGTAGTTGTTTTACTTGTGCAGGAAGTTTATTAGCTTATGGGAATTATCAGAATTCAAGAAGGAAGAGACTTATTCAAGGAAGAACTCTAAAAGGAAAAGGAGTTTAACATGAAGAAGTCGTTTCCTAATAGAAGACTAAAGCTTAAGCGTCCATATTCATTCCACACGGTTCCTAATAGATTTCGAACAAGGCTTTCTACCACTATATATATGAGAGCATCGGCATTGAAGAGACACGACACAAGAGCTAAAAGTTCAAGTTTATAGAGTTATAGGTTTATAGTTTTATTTGTGTCTTTTACACTAGTTTATATTCTAGACTTCTCTACCAGCGTATTGAAGGTAGAATAGATAGACTGGTTTCTATATCATCTTATAGGTGACTAGTGTTGTTTATCTAGGGTAGATATTGAGAGTATACAGCGTTGTACGAACAAGATCTTTTCTAGTTGATTTTCTGCCTTGACTGGGCATCAAACAAGCTTACAAAAGCTGCTTGAAAAGTTTCAAACACAGGTTCTTCTTTATATTCCGATGTGCTTTAATTTATATATATTATATGTGTTTGTTAATCTGCAGGTTGACGTAGGTGTTCACTAGACCTCGCAGTCAATCTCGGACCTATTGGCTGGTAATTTATATCTAAAGCAAGTTATACCGATCCTACATTTCAGCGATGGCTAATGATTTTTCGGTAGCAATTACTCAAATCTAACACCTCAATCTCGCAATGGCCACCATCATATATTTTTGGTTCTTTTATTCTTATTTATAAAATTAAGAACCATTAATTTATAAAAATAAAAGAATCAAATATATTTGGTAGTACTAAAATCTAGCTCTCCAAAACCATGCTGCTTTGCCGTTTTTGAGATAGATAAGACCTAGGGGTCTTTTTTAAAATTTCTGTTACAACTTTTCTTTATTAAATAAAAAAAAAGCCATCGGCTAATTTAGAAGCACATTGCCGTAACTGAATAGACGACCACCCACGATCCCAACTCTTCCCGAAAATTTTCTTTTCAATTGGCGCCATGAACATTGTTCAGTTTAACAATCTGATGGATACGTAGCAAGACAGGAAATCGAAATAAAGTAAAACAGAGAATTACCTAGATTTACTGCAAAAGTAACTAGTTCTCCTAACGCGATCACGGTTAGGCGAAGAAAGCCACTAAGGAGTCTTCCTTCTTGCTACTATCTCCCCGGTAACAACGGTGTAATTGGACAATCTCCCCCTGTCGCAAGGTATAATAAGACACTAGGCCGCAATTTAGAGATGAACTCACGAGTTTATTGACTGAATAAAAATAATGAATGTCTTACACCGGTATTTAAAGGAATAGAAATAACGGGCTTAGTCCACTAAGCTACGGGTTAAGCCCAGCTAAAGTAATATTCTAGAGAATAACCTCTAATCCTAACTTGGCGACTAAGTCAACTAATAAAGAGAAATAACATAACTAAACCTAGTAGAGTCTTTATTCAAAAGGAAAGCAAATAAATCAAAAGACAGTAACTAAGGAAAATAAATATCCCTAGCCACCGAACCCTCCACCGTCGGCGCCCTAGTTGGTGTTCGGGTCGCGTGGGCCTTCTTCTCGACGAGCTCTCTTCCCTAGCCCATGATCCTCGGTATCCATCATCTGTCCCTCCTTCAAATGGACCTTGTCCTCAAGGTCCAGCTGCCGCTTACCCTGGTTTGATGCCAACGGATGCTCTCCAAATGGAACCATGTCCCATCCCGTCGTGGACCATCCCCCATCGGTGTTGTGCCTAGCATCTGTAGCTTTGTAGGCGTCCGGGTGGTATTCGTCGAGAGGGGTGATCTCCAACGCCGGACCCGCGGGTACCTCAAGACCACGTTGTAGCTTCATCCTGGGAGCATAGCTGCTAGATAAGAACAAGAATGCTCCTCGAACGGATCCGGGAACACGAACTGGCCCTTCCTTCTCTTCAACCTCTCCAGCCACGGGTATGTTCCTGTTCTTGCGCATTTTCCACTAGCGTAGCGTCGCCTGCTCCTTGGTGGGGTGCTCATTGTCACCTTCTCCAGTAAAGCCCAAAGCACGGAGTTGACACCAACGCCCCTCACAGGTGAGTGACATGGACCGCTGATAGAAATCAAACAGTATGGGTCCCAATGATTGCAACCAAGGTATGCCCAATGTGAAGTCTTCCTGATCATCCTCCATTACCCGTACCGAGATGAAGAAACGAACATGTTGAATTATGAGGTTAACACCGTCATACCTTTCATTGCTTGGTGCCATGTTACCTCCCGCGGTATGGATCTTAACGCCTGGTGTCATTTGTCCTGCTGGCCACCCTAGCCTCCGTACTGCTCGGACCGAAACAAAATTAGCACTTGCACCGGTGTCGATCAACACTGATACCCGTGCTGCCCCTGTTGTGCCGCGGAATATCAAGGGCTCAACTTCTAGTACTTCTGACTTCTTACGAACCAACATGGTCCGTGGAAACTCCTCACAGTGCTTACCGCAGCTTATCACATAGCTTGCTTGTACTGGCCTTTCCTCATGTATGCGTCGCTCGTCAAATCCTAGGCATGTGATATTCTGCAAGTATGCCCCAATTTGGATGCATCTAGCATTGCCATTGACAAGTACTGGACTCTAGTTGGCTAGTCATGGCATTCCAAAGACTATGTGTTCTGGGATCTGGAATCCGGACAACTCATACATAGTAACCATATACATGTGTCCATGAATGTCGACACACACTTCATCGAATCGTCTTTGACTCACCAAGGTTTTTCCTCCAGCGGTTGCGATCGAGACTTCGACCGGATGCCCTTTGTGTGTCCACCCATATCGTTGGATATACGAGGCTGTTATGAAGTTCCGAGACGCCCCACTGTCCACAAGAATGCACACCGGTTGCTTCTTTCTTCCAACTGTCCCTGGGAGCCGCAATGCATCTGGATCTCTACCAATGCGTATTCACTTGAGAACTCCTCCACTCTTCGTGTTCGTGCGACGACTTTCTGATGCTGATCCCGAGTCCTTCTTTCCTTTGGTAGTCACATACACCACGTAATCTACGAATGATTTGGGTTTCCTCCTTCGGGCCATTTCCATCATCGCCTCTTCCTCATCTTCGCTCTTTGCATGACCATCCCTCATGATCTTCGCCACGTCCTCCGGTGTTTCCCTCCTAGGGTTTGTTTCATGAACATAGTCCTCATCCGAGAGAACCACTTCTTCAACCTGTTGAGTCACCGTGTTAATGGTTACTTCTTGACTAGCCACCGGTTCACTTGGTTCCTCTATCTTCCATTGGCCATCTTCCCAGGTCAAGCACCTTTTGTCTCCTACCTTGAGTGGTCCTTAATCATCCCATCTAGGCTGATCTAACCAGTTCACCTTGGGTATGGTCCCTACGTACTTGAAGATATCGTCTAACTGGTCGCGACAAGATGAACAAACAAATGACCAATCCATACCTGCAACCCATGGTTCGTTGACCTTCTGAGCATGACACCCTGGTCCAAAGCAAATCGGATTCTTCCCCGTGGTCCTGCCTCCTTCGTCGATGACCACCTTCTTGACGGCCCATTCCTATTGATCTTTATGAATCCATGCGGATGAGCCTACGTCATAGCTTAGCCCGTCCATCTTCTCAAGCCCAAGCATGTTCAGACTAGGCCCGTTAAGTGAGAGCCCAAGCCCGTTGTTCATGCCTCCATCGACCGACCCATGGTACGTCATTGTTGGTGCAAGGTCCAGTCCATATCCACTAAGCTCGTCAATCCCGATCTGGGCCTCCATAGCCGGTGGAGCCGCCCCACGAATGTTGGGCCCAAGCCCATGTCCACGTTCCATCGGCCCACGTGCTCCGTTTTGGCCTAAGTCGTAGCCGTCACCTCCCCAAAACCCTAAGCCGTGTCCCGGGCTTTTCTCCACAGCCGTCCTGGCCTGCGGCCGTGCCTCCGTGCGCGTGTTGCTGCTGCGGTTCGGCTTCGTGCGGTGATGCACGTGGCCTATTCCACGTCCCCATGCATCATGCAACTCCTCCTTGAAGAACATCTGAGATTCGAGAGTCCAAACGGAGTCAAACTGCTCATCTCCCCAGCGGATCGGTCCCGGCGGTTTGGCATGGCTGCCGATCGGTCGTCCCATCCCGTACGCGTGCAGCTCGAGCTTGCTTGGATTCATGTTGCTAGTTGTTTGTTGTTGTTGCGGAAGCGTATTAAAGATCTTCACAACCAGGATCTAAATGCCAAGCTGATGGATACGTAGCAAGACAAGAAATCGAAATAAAGGTAAAACAGAGAATTACCTGGATTTACTGCAAAAGTAACTAGTTCTCCTAACGTGATCATGGTTAGGAGAAGAAAGCCACTAAGGAGTAGTCTTCCTTCTTGCTACTATCTCCCCGGTAACAACGGTGTAATTGGACAATCTCCCCCTGTCGCAAGGTATAATAAGACACTAGGCCGCAATCTAGAGATGAACTCACGAGTTTATTGACTGAATGAAAATAATGAATGTCTTACACCGGTATTTAAAGGAATAGAAATAACGGGCTTAGTCCACTAAGCTACGGGTTAAGCCCAGCTAAAGGAATATTCTAGAGAATAACCTCTAACCCTAACTTGGCGACTAAGTCAACTAATAAAGAGAAATAACATAACTAAACCTAGTAGAGTCTTTATTCAAAAGGAAAGCAAATAAATCAAAAGACGGTAGCTAAGGAAAATAAATATCCCTAGCCACCGAACCCTCCACCGCCGGCGCCCTAGTTGGTGTTCGGGTCGCGTGGGCCTTCTTCTCGACGAGCTCTCTTCTCTGGCCCATGATCCTCGGTATCCATCACAATCTTAATATCAGCTGCTCCTTAAGAATAATAAAGCTCTGTTCCATTTGTTTTCATATCCTCTGCCACAAAACTCTATCAGGAAGGCAGGGGGGAAGCCAAAAATTTTTAGTAACCCGTGTGATTTAGCTAAGTTTAAAGAACATTTAAAAAATCACATAATGTTTATGAATATAACTTTTTCTAACAAAAAATAAAAGAGGGATATAAAAAATAACATTATACTTTTAATGACTAAAAATAGCACTACTAATTAACTAAATTTACGCCTAAAATTAGACCAACATACTTACAATGACTAAAAATAGCACTATGTGACTTGTAAAATAATTAAAAATAGCATTACTGAAAAAAATTCTCCCCATTTCAGCCCGTGCGTGGCTTCGCCCCTGCAGGAAGGTACGAACGAGGTTTTATTATTATTATTTTTTTCAATGATTTGTCAACCTGAAGCGTAATACTAGTTCTCTTGTTTGATTTGTTGAGATTCCATTGATAATTCTTGTATAAATATAATTTTAACTAACCGGAAACTATATGGAATGTAGACAAGGTGTTTGACAAAATGCTTGTATGAGTGGAAACATGCATACATTGATTTATGAGAGTTTATTTTATGTTTGTTGCTGGAGTTTCTGTGTGTTTTCGCTTCGTATACTGGTAGTACATGTTACATTAATTCATAATCATCCTTAATAGTACCTGGTATTTGTCGATGTTCTGTGTGTTCTTCACCATACAATTAATTGGTTATTGTTGGATTTTATATGTCCTATGCAGTAGTATTATTTTATGTATTAGATTCTAACATATATTGTACAACTAGATATACTACTAGAATAGTTATTAATGATTAGGAGAGTTAATCATAATTTAGGCTGGCTAGAAAAGCTAAAGAACAAAGATGGTCCTTAACTTAGCTTGTTTCAGATGTATATACACTTGCTTTCTCTAGTTTGTGGTGTAAACATATAACTATATATCTCAACTTCATGTGCATTTGACTAATTTTCCATTTGTTCCATGCCATACTATTGTTCCAGACATTCACAACAGACGGTACGTTGCGCGTAGGGGTGGAGGAATACATGGCCATGGAGCTCAACCACACAATAGGGTCTTATGTGGAAATCCTGCTACTTCTGAGCCCCATACACTGAACACAATGGTACTGCCACAAAATTCTGCTCTAGTAGTTCCACCTGAACAATCATTCCAACAACCTCAACTTCATGGAAGTGCCTCCTCATCAAACTCACAACAGCAAGTTCCATCATCGGGTGAAGCTGTATTACATTCACAAGAAGTTGACACAACATGGGATCCTCCATCTGGTGGAGAGCTACCAGGTGCATATTGGGGTCCCCTTCACGCACCAAGATTTGAGGATGATCCCATGGATTCCGAGAAGCCCGATCCTGGAACTAAAGATGGCCGTAAGGGCACAAAAGCGCCTAAAGCGCAGAAAAGAAGAGAATTAAGGATAAACTTGACATTTGATGCCAATGGTTTGTTGGTCAACAAAAGAAAAATGGTCAATATCATAAGCCATCGAATGAGATTTTTTCTCTCTAGGGAAAAACACATTCCATCAAAAACCTCCATAAGGAGTGCTCTGATATTTGATATAGATAATAAGTAACTTAAAATTGATAAGATAATTTGCATATGATTATATATTCACTTTATTTTTTAATAAAGTAAATAGATTGTTTTATCAAATTAGTCACCTTAGTTATTGACATTTACCAAACAAACTTATAATTGTTAAATAGTCAAATAAGTTAAAATAATCTTATAAGGTGATCGATATATTCACAACCATACAGTGGGATCCACATTCGACTAAGCTTTTTACAAGTTAATCAAGATTTGAGGTTTATTGTTAGATTTGTTCGTTAATTAACAAGTCTGCTACGAAAAAGAAATAACGAGTAAGGTAACGTCTTTGTGGGTTAAAAGTTTGTAATGGAAGGTTACAAATAGAAAGTTAATAAGTGTCAAAACCGAACAGGAAGATTATTTTGTAACAAATAATTAAGAAAAATTAAAATAATTACCAACATCATATAATTGATAAAGGAAAAATGTAAGCACCAAACAAGATGACCGTTTAAAAATTAAAGTGTTTGTATGTGAAATTTAAATTGTGTCACATATCTCTATTTTAATTTTCGCACTAATGTGCTTGTGTTCTTTGCACTTTTAATGCACATTTTGCAAATCATGCAAGATATATCAAAAGGTATCACAATTCTCCATTCAAGTTCTCTAGTGCAGCAAGTATGCGAGCTTTAATCTTGGGAACCTGCGCACGAAGTTCCACAGATGAAGAGTTCGTGCATATCTGCACAGCCTCCTTGAATTCTCCAAGGCGTGTCTCAAACCTCGAAAGATTAGCTTCTACATCCGATATTGCTTCTACAGAATTTGAATTACCAGCACTCGTTCCTCCAACGGATTGAACCAAATTCTGATATTTTTCACCTGATATATCTGGAACCATCAGTGGCCTGCTTACTAAATCCACACCTATTGATGTACTCGCCTTATCAAGAATGTTAGACGTGTTTCCGATTTCAAGGCACGCTCTCTTTTTCGGTGGTTTCAGAAATGATTCGTTGTTTCCTTCTCCAATCTTTAGAGAGGAAGTGAAACCTGCAGGGGAGTGATCAACACTCTTTGAACTTGTTTTACTTTCAACCACATCCTTCTGAATAAAAGAGTGGTCTGTTGTTTTGAACATGTGCTCAAAACCGGGTGGGATCTTAGGAAAATCTTTTATTGCCAGTGTATCACTGGAAGTACCAATGTTCGCCTTTGAGGTTTTGGAAGTACTAATGTTCACCTCTGGCTTCTCGGGCATTCCATGAGCAAGCTCCAAGTGTACATCAAAACCACATCGAATGACTAGATTTGTGAAATTCCGCCGAACACGAGGACCTCTCCTACCTTTTAATATGTTAACCCTTGGCAATCTAGGCAGATGTGCAAGCTCCAGGTGCACATCCACTCCGCAGCGAAAGCTCAGGTTCGTGCGATTCCGTCGAACACGATTGCTTCTCGCAGCTTTGACAACCGTTGAAAATGAATCCATGATAACTAAAAGGCAGAGAGATAGTTCTCAAAATTTGACCTGTTTCGCAAGAAAGCACAAATTTTATTTAAACATACAAAATTTTACTGTACAATATCATACAAAAATATAATAATAGAAGTAAAAATGTTTGCAACTTTACAAATCGAAAATAATAATAGAATTAAGTGGCTTTTAGTTTCAATTAATGTGCATGCGAAATGCTTACTAAATGGGGATATATAGCTGTATAACAAGTAGTAGTGCAAGAATTTACAATCATACCAGAGGATTTAAAAAATATAGATGTTTTTATTTAATATACATACAGTATACAATAAGTAAAAAAAAATGTTTTGATAATTTTTTTATAAATAAAACGTATATTCTTCGATAAACGACCTACATTCTCAGCAATAACCCTTATATTTATCTATCATCATTTTATTATCTTTGTAGTAAAATTGTTTAAATGAGGAATCTTGGCACACAAATTCTTGTGATAGACGGTATCTTTAACATCAATATAGATTGGTCTATTGATAAGAAAATTGCAAAATATTTATGTAAAACACCTATATTTTTAATAACATGTAGTTTTTCTATTCTATTTATGAAAAACACATGATTTAAGTAAACCCCCAATTTTCTTAACAATAACCCCAATGTTTGCCTGCTTCTTTAGATCTATCTGATAGACTGCCATCTAGTACACTTCCTCCTGTTGTATATCACGGAATTGGTAAAGTACAATCGCGATCTAGTTAGTTGAATCCTTTACTTTGCAAATCAACATTCATGATATGTTTGTAAAACTCATCTCAATCATCCTATTAAATTAAAACATACATTCAACATCCTATCTCGGTATACGCATCAAACATGAATTGAATAAATTAATTTGACAACAACAACAACAAACAAACAAACAAACAAACATGATTTGCGACATAAATGAATAGACAACAACACCAACAACAAACATGTTTGCGACAAAATTATAACAATTAAACAATCACAACATAACACAATCTTATAAATTTGAAGATAGTAAAAACAAAATCCTAAACATGCATCAAGGATTAAAACTTGCCTTAGAGGCGTTTTGTTTGTAGGATCCTCCCCTTCTTTCTGTTTAAGCGGCTACGCCTGTTGCCTTCACTAGGGTTGAAATATTTATATCGAAGATAAATTTGGGTCTAGGCTTAATGGACATGTAATTGGGCTATAATAGTGGAATTTATCTATACCTTGGGCCACTACTCGAGTCAACTTCAGATCGACTAAAATTGACATATAGGGACCAATTTTCCCTCATTTACTCGATTAAATTTTCCCTAAAATTGGCATCATTGGGGACCATCAGATGATGGTTTAAAAATTAATCTAACACGGATAAAAAGTATCAAACAATTCATCTAAATCATCTTATATATACTAGCTGCCAAATCAACAAGATAAGCATGAGGCCATAAGTTGTAATCTTAATAGTACAGACAGTACTATTTTAGTGATTCAAAATAATGCCTTTATGCATTTGCCTCCAATACTTCAGTTCGGTGTCTTCTGGGACATATTAGATCGAACGACCTGTAGGTGTCTTCTTCACGCGCTTGCCCGTCTCGACTTTATGTTCTTCATTTTTCCTTTTTCTCTATTTTATTTGCTCAGAGCTTTGCAGCTCTTGGATCTCATTCTGTATTTTAATACTCCCCAAGTTGGGAGTGTATATGTTAAGAAATTCCCAACTTACCAAAGAATCAATAAGAGTTATTCCCTAGAGGCCGACTTTATTGTTTATTGATTATCATATCAATCTCACATGTAGCTTTATTTTAATCCAAAAAACATCGAATAGCCTAATGGGTCATACAACATCACAACATGTGTGAGCAATGACTATTTACTCTGCTTTTGCAGTGGAATATCTAACTCTTGGATGCTTCTTGGATCTCCCGCCAATCAATGAATCACCAAACAAGATAATATATCTAGTAAGTGATTCTCTATTGAATATGCAACC
This sequence comes from Plantago ovata, assembly GCA_028274465.1. Classification (NCBI taxonomy): domain Eukaryota; kingdom Viridiplantae; phylum Streptophyta; class Magnoliopsida; order Lamiales; family Plantaginaceae; genus Plantago; species Plantago ovata. Next base: position 14,001 of record JAHHQI010000147.1, on the reverse strand, counting down.
ATCAAAGTATGAATCACACTCTGTTTTAACATTTAAAAAAAAACATTCCATTTCCTATATTGTTCTTCAAGTATTTCACTATTCTTAACAGACCTTCCATGGTTGAGAAGGCTGTAATAAGATTTGGGCCATGAGAGACTTTTTTCAGTCTTGCAAAAGAAGGGACCTACTGATAGAGCTGGGCGGGGAGGCGAAACTCGTTTTCAGGTCAGAGAAAAGCCTGACCCGTAAGCTGGTCCGCGTAATTTCCTTCGGATTGAGCTGACATTCGTTACGGTTTCCATTCAATTAAAAGAATCTCCGTTCCAGAACCGTACGTGATATTTTCATCGAATTGTAATTGGTTTTTCCATGAATTGACTCATTATGCCCACAAAATATGAGATGGTTAGGTCTAGTTTTAGTGAGATTTTTCCATTCAATCTTCTTTATTTGATTGGTTCTTTATGAAGTTCTCCTTTTCTTTTTTTTTAAAGTATGTTCTTCCCTTCTTCATAAGCACTCAATTTGTGATTCTGCTCTATAGGATTCAATGCTGGTTTGCAGCCTAATAATCCAACAAATTCAATGATTTTTTAAGCATATATATTTCTTTTGGGAGAGATAAATACCGTTTGTTCCTCTTATGATTTCCAGTCCAAGAAATAATTTCATCTTCCCAATTAGTTCTCTGATTTTGAACTTCTTTTGCAAATGATTCTTTAACTACTTGATGTGATCATTAATAATTGTTTCCTGTTATAATGATGTCATCTACATTTAAAACCACCATAAAAACTTCACCAATCTTTTATTCATTCTTACATTGCTTAAAGTCAATTTGAACTAAATAATTGGTGAGTTTTGTATGGATGTCTGTTTGAGTCCATAAGTGACTTATACAGTTTGCGCCCATAAAGTGACTTATGGAGTTTGCATCCATAAAGTGACTTATGCAGTTTGCATACAATGTTGTGATGGTTCTCCCCATGAATTGAGAGGCCTGCAGGACGAAATGACATATATATATGTTTTATGTAAGTTCACCATTTAAGAGAGCATTGTGCACATCCAACTGTTCTAAGAACCAATTTTGCTAGTTTTATTAGCTTCGGGCTTTCAATTCCTCAATGACTATGTTTAATTGCTTCTTCATAAATAGAAGGTTACTTTATTATTAATAATTGAAGTTCATATGATTTGTGTCTTAGACAGTTTATCATATCCAAAATATCTATGTAATGGATGTAGAGTGCTAGGAATGCTATAATGATGAAAAAAAATCTCATTTTGTTAAGTTAATCAATCTTCCTAGTTGATCTTCTCGGTTGAATTTGTGCAGCTGGACTGCTGGAGATTGGACTCTAGTTTCTCTAGTAGACTGAGTTCCTTTACAGATGTTTGAACTGGTGAATTTTGTCCAGTTGTTAGTTCTTCATTGATTCACTACAAGAATTCCTTGAAATAGCCACCAGTTTTAGCAACGGATATTATTCCTGGCTAAAATAGCCACGAATCTCTATTTTAGCCACGAATAGGGACGAACTGAGCCCGGACGCTCAGTTCCTCCCTCTCTTGGCCCGAATTCGTGGGTTGTAGCCACATATGGAATATATCCGTGGCAACATCAGTGACGGATAATTTATTCGTGGCTACATTAGCCACGAATATTTTAAACGTCACCTTAATGTTGACCTTTAAAAAAAAGGAAAAAGAAATAGTAAATTTAAGTTTAAAAAAAATGGAAAATGCAGGCCGAGAATAGTGATGGATAAATCTATCCGTTGCTAAGCCTTTATACAGTCGAGCCATAGTCTTCTTCTTCCCCATTTCTTTTCTCTTTTGTTCTCTGTCAAGCATTTAGGCAATTCGTATAAGTGACTAGAGAAATAGTATGTTGTGAAAATGTTGAGTTTGTTGTATTCATTGGTTTGTTGTGAAATGTAGATGAATTCCGATCGATCATGGATGTACAATCGAATTGTAAATGGGAGGATTCAGCCTAGTTTTCAGGACGACCTTGAATCCTTCATTACATTTTCCATGGCACAAAACACTCGTGGGAATGAGATGATTCGGTGCCCTTGTAGCAAGGAAAAATGTCAGAACACAAAATTTTTGCATCATACTGAAGTATCTGCCCACTTGGTACGCAATGGGTTTGAGCCTAAGTATGAGATTTGGACTTGTCATGGTCAGATAGCACCATTGCCAGATTTTGAAATTGACACAAGGCCGAAAACACGTAGAAAATGGGGTTATGCACAACCGAGTACACAGAGTACTAAAATTCATGTGGATGATGATGATGATGTAGATGAATTTCATGACCCTGTGGAGGAAATGGTGATGAATGTTGCTGGTCCAGATTTTATGCAGGTCGATGGAGATGGGGAGGGGGTTCGAAATGATGATGGGGTGGAGGAGCCTAATGCTGAGGATAAGAAGTTTTTTGACTTGCACTACAAGAAAAACTGAATATAGCGACGGGTTTGATCCGTCGCTATATGTAAGCGATTCGTCGCTAAATGCCATCAGCGACGGATAGTCCGTCGCTAAATAGGACGTCGCGAAAAGTGGCGTCGCTAATTCAAAAAGCGACGGATGAAGTCATCTGTCCCTATATTTTAGCGACGGATAAATGTATACGTCGCTATTTTCATCGTTGACCAAACTTGAGACGGATAATTGATCCGTCTCTACAATATGGCGACGGATGATTTTATCCGTCGCTATATTTATAAAACACGTGTCAGGTTATGGGTCACTGAGATTTGGCGACGGATGGTTTTATCCGTCGCTAACTGGTCTGGATTTTTTTTTATTTGTTTATATATTTATTGTATTTTAATTTTTTTTGGTAGTTGTGCACCGCAAATACGTAAACATTTTCGTAACTAAACATTATATACAAAAATAATATTTGTTCTAAGCATTAATAAAATGAAAGTACTAATTGTCCTAAGAAAATTAAAGGAACATGAAAAAAAAATTGTTCGAAATAGAAAAAAATTGTTCGAAAAATAAAAAAAAGAGAACTACTGCTGAGCATCTGGGGGGCATCGGCATCAGGGGGCATCAGCATCGGCATCAAACATGAAGAAGTCGGGAGGTGGCGCTCCACCGGGGGGGGGGGGCATACTGCTCCATGAGCCACTCGATGGATCTCTTGAATCCATGCCTCATCCTGTCCTGCTCTGTCCTCAACCGATGGACAGTCGCCTTCAGCTGTTGCTGCTCCTGGAGGAACTCGGGTGGCACATCGGCTTGTCCCCTTCGACGCTTGGAGGAGCTGGAGGAGGAGCCACCCTGGTTCACCGTCTCCGCTATCGCCTGCGAGAGGTTGCCCATGCCGAAGACACGACCCTTATCATCGAGCTCCACGATCTCGAGATAGATGCTATTCTCCTCCTCGGCCGTGAGATCAAGGTTCTCAGTCCTGGCCAGGAACTCCGCCTGAAAATTCAAACAAACAATTAAGATTTAATTAGTACGTTATTGATCGAAGAATCAAATATTCAACAAAAAGCTGAGGAATCGAAAAAATATAAAACATACCGCGATTTTTTTGGCCCTATCACCCCTGAAGGTCATCTTGCCATCCTTATCCAGCTCCCCGTGAGCCTCATAGAAGTGTTCCCACATGGTCTGCACCCTCCCCTCCGATATCTTCATCAAATATATATATAAATTAATAAAGTAATGATTGAATTGAAATACGACTTAAGAAAGAAAAAGAAACTATAACAAAGTACGTGACTTACCGAGTCCAGGTGGCGCGCCAACTGGGATTTCGAACCCAGCCGATGCTTCACCGAGCCTGTCCCATCCGGTGGATTATGGGCCCGGTTCTCCTTGTTCTGCTCCGATAGCTTCTGGGCTTGAAGGTTCTCCTCCCAATACTTCTTCCACAGGGGCCACTCCTCCTCCCCATTCCACCCCGGCTTCTTCCCCGATGCCTTGATCTTGGTGGCCTTCTTCCGGAAGGCTTCAGAGCCTTCATGTTCTTAGGCATACCACAGCGCCTCCTTGAACTTGTTGAGGAGGAAGAACTTCTCCTACATTTCAGAAAGTATACAAAATTGCACAAAATTACTTGTCCTATTTCACACGGTGACTAACATATTCACCCAAACAATTGCACATTGTCCTATTTCAACTAACACACGGTGACTAACATATCATCCAAACAATTGCACATTGTCTTATTTCAACTAACACACGGTGACTAACATATCACCCAAGTAATTGAGAACATACCACTTAAACCATAAGAGAAGAAGAAAGATAACTAACCTCCAGAGCATTCCAAATCTCCACCTTCCGTTCCGTAGAGAAAGTATGCCAATGAGCTCCACGTGGTGGGAGATCCACTTTCTTCGTGGATTCCTTGCTGATGAACTTTGCAGCATCCCTCGGCACCAGCCTGTTGCAATAACATACACAAATTAATCCAACTAAATAAAACATACAATACCAAGTAAAGACATATTCATGTACTTACACATGTCCATGCATGGGCCACACGACGAACTTCCCATTCACCCGCTCACCCGCCTTGTACTCCTCCCCCCGTACCATCATCCGGCAGGTTTGCAAAGACGTCTGGGCTAGTAGACCCTGCACTGCTGCTCGAACGGGGGCCAGGTGAGAGGGTCTCGCTGACATGAGTCACCGAGGTCGCCCCCGACTCCGGCTGACTACCAGGGGGGTGCGGAATGGCGAGTCTGGCTCGGCGTAGCTACGGCTGCTAGCTGCCAACAGCTTCCCCAGTTTCTTTGGCCTCCCCATGATCTGCACGTTAAAGAACAAGCGTAAGAAACAATAAATGGAAAGAAAAGAGTATAAAGGTTCCAACCGATAAGAAACGACACTGGACTTTTGGGATTTCACGCCAGCTTCCCCAGTTTCATTTTTGTATGTGGCATCTATTTATTATCAACATAATATAGAACATGTAAAATCAGATATATAGTACGAATTCAAATATATATATATATATATATATATATATATATATATATATATATATATATATATATATATATATATATATATATATATATATATATATATATATATATATATATATATATATATATATATATATATATATATATATATATATATATATATATATATATATATATATATATATATATATATATATTATATATATATATATATATATATATATATATATATATAGTACCATTTTGGAGAATGTTCATATATAATACTAGTTCCATAAACTCCTACTACATTACACTACTACTAGTTGTTCCATAACCCTAAATTTACACTACTACTAATGGAGCATTTTACAGCCTAAAACATCCCCAAATCAAGCTATTAATTTAAATATGCAATATTAATATAATTAATTAAAAATTAACTAAAAATTATGCAACCAAGTATGTTCATAATACTAGCCCATCCACAGATAATGAAAAAAAAATAATATCAACATAAACCTTAAACACAAAACAGTGACATGATAATTACAAAGTATATACATACGTTCCTAAAGGATTAAGGTATAAACTATTGGGAAAAAAAAATTCCCAAATTAAAAATTTATGGTTGCTATAAATTACCTGTGGAATTTATTGAAGTAGAAAGAGGAAGGAGGAGCAAACGAACAAATGGAAATGGAAGCAATAGCCGAAGTAATTCGCCGGTGGGATGGCGGAGCGGTGGTGGTTTCTCCGCGAAGCAGGGAGAAGACAGAGGGATTGCAGTGCGGTGGTGGTGATGATTGGATGGCGGTGCGGTGGTGGTGGTGATTGGATGGCGGCGGTGGTGGATAGAGGTGGCAATTCCGGCGGTGGGGGGTGGTGGATAGAGGTGGTTAGGTTTGTGATATTTAGAGAAAGGGGGAAATGAGGGAGAAGAGGAACACGCCCGATCTGTATTTAAAACCTAGCGACGGATGAGTTCATCAGTCGCTCCATTTTTTTTTAATTTTTTTTTCCAATTTTCTTTTTAAATAAACCAGTCTGGTCAACTTGTATAGTGACGTATGAGTCAATCCGTCGCCATATTAGCGACGGATTAACCTTATCCGTCGCTAAACGAAAGCCGGATTGGATCTTTCCAAGGACGAACTGAGCTTAGAGCGCAGTTCGTTCTTATCCGTCGCTAACAGTAGCGATCCGTCGCTAAAGAGCGACGGATGGCATCCGTCGCTAAATAGCGACGGATGGCATCCGTATCTACGGATCCGTCGCTAAATGGCTGATTTCTTGTAGTGTTGTTGGAAGCGGCTAAAAAACCTATATTGTCGGGTTGCACTACGCACATTGGGTTGTCGTTGCTAGCTCGGCTCATGACTTTGAAGGTTGAGGGTGGTCAATCCCAAGAGAACTTCAGTGGTTACACCCAACCGTTATCTGAGTGTTTCCCTGAGCCCAACATAGTTCCTACCAACTACTACGAAGCCCAAAAGAAGATGAGGGGGATCTGGTTGTCTATGGAGAAGATAGATTGTTGTAGGGATTTCTGTATGATTTACTGGGGGGACGAAAAAGATCTACTAGAATGCAAGTTTTGTGGCAAGGAGCGCTACAGTCGTTACAAGGAGGGAGCTACAAAGAAAAGGCAGAAGAAGAATTTGACATACAAGCAGATGTGGTACTTCCCTATAGCACCCAGGATGAAGAGGTTGTATGCTTCTAGTGTCATTGCAGATACGATGTGTTGGCACCACGAGAGAGTGGTGCCAAATGAGCCTGGAAGAATGAATCACCCACAAGATTCACCGGCATGGAAAGAGTTTGATAGAGACCACAAGAGTTTTTCTAAAGAGCCTAGAAATGTGCGATTGGGTCTTTGCACGGATAGCTTCAACATGTTCGGAAGTGAACGGAAATACTCTTGTTGGCTGGTGATGCTTACACCTTATAATCCCCCCCCTCCCGGTGATTGCATGAAGTCACCATTCATGTTCTTGTCTGTATTGGTGCCAGGGCCCGACGATCCAAGTCAGAAGATAGATGTCTTCTTGCAGCCCCTTATTACGGAGCTACTAGAGTTGTGGGAGCATGGTATCCTTGCATATGATGTGTCCAAAAAGAAGAACTTCAGGTTGAGAGCATCACTTCTGTGGACCGTGAGTGATTTTCCGACATAATGATTTATGAGAGGAAGAGAGCTGGGAAACATGCTTGTCCACATTGTTTGGAGGACATTGATGCTTTTAGATTGACGGATAGCATGAAGGAGTCTTGGTTTGACTGTCATCGGAGGTTTCTAGATCCAGAGCATCCTTATAGAAGGAATAAAGATCATTTCAAGAAGAACGAGGTTGTGACCAAAGCCCCCCCTAAAAAGCTAACAAGGCATCAAATACTAGCGGAGATTAACAGGCTTGGTCTGATGAAAGTGACCGAGTTACTAGGATCAGCAACACTTGTCGATGGAAGAAGAGGAGCATCTTCTGGGATTTGCCTTATTGGCCTACGCTGCTTATACGCCACAATCTAGATTTCACGCATGTTGAGAAGAATGTGTTTGAGAACGTCTTCAACACCATTTGCAACATCCTTGGGAAGACCAAGGATACTGAAAAATCTAGGTTGGATTTGATTACATGGTGTAAGAGGCCGGAGTTGACAAAGAAAACCTCTAATGGTAAGTGGCCAAAAGCATCCTACACAATTGACAAGGATGCTAGGGATAGACTGTTTGAATGGGTGAAGACGGTTAATTTCCCTGATGGTTATGCTTCGAAATTAGGGATGTGTGTGGATATGAACAAGACGAAAATGTATGGGATGAAGAGTCATAACTGTCATGTGTTAATGGAGCGCCTAGTTCCCATTGCTTTTAGAGATCCGTTGCCCAAACCAGTCTGGGCCGCTATAACCGAGTTGAGCTTATTCTTCAAGAGGTTATGCACAAGGGTTGTTCGCAAAGATGTCTTAGAAGAGCTTGAGAACAACATACCCGTGATTATGTGCAAGCTAGATCGTATCTTTCCACCTAGCTTCTTTGATTCTATGGACTTGACGGTTCAACTCCCAGCTGAAGCTTTGCTTGCTGGACCTGTCAAATACAGATGGATGTATCCATTGGAGTGATGAGTTGTTTGCAATCACGTACTTCAAATTTACATCCGAACTTTTATCCTTGTGTTATATTAAAGATGTATTAATTACAGGTACTTGGGAAAATTGAAGAAGTTTGTGAAGAATAAAAGCAAGCCCTGAGGATTCCATGGCCAATGCCTACTTGAGAGAGGAAACTTCAATCTTTTGCTCCAATTTATTCGATGATGGCATACGCACACGGGCAAATCGGTCTGCTGGAAATGCAGACACATGTTTTTGGAGAGGATGATAATGTTGCATTTGACATTTTCAAGGTCTCAGACATACCTTTGGATGAGGAACACTGTATATGGTTGGAACCCAAAGAGTTCAACGCAACACATTATTGGGTCCTAAACAATTACCATGAAGTAGATGCATGATGAACGAGATTGTCAGACTCGAACAATCAAATAAATTTGTTTTAGCCAAAGGGCAACTCATCACAACTACAAAAAACACGTAGTGCAGAGGTAAGATTGATGAACGTATTTTTGACGCGTTCATCTTGTCTTTTTTACCTTCTTTTGCTATCTTTTAGCCTTGTTTTTTGGTTAGTTTTGTAGAATAGTGTCACGTTTATTGTTTTATGCATTTCCAGGCAATTAGGAACGAAATGGCATTTTTAGAGCTAAAAACGAGCTTTTTTGATAGAAAATGGTCCCGTTGAAGTTCCTTGATCTCCACGGCTTGTTCGTGAGTGTTTGAGCATCAATAAGCATTGAGAAGGATGAGTCCAAGGCACCCGAGGGCCGTACGAGGGCAAAAAGATTGAGTTGGAAGACAAAAATCTGCCCAGGAGCCAAGCTAAGCGCCTGGAATAGTGAAGCGCTCCGCTTCATTTTCCAGGAGTTTTGGCACAGCAGCCAAGCGAAGCGCTTGGGCCATCCAAGCGCTTCGCTTGCCAAGCGCTCTGCTTGGCAGCGGTTACGTTTTCGGATTTTCTTCTTAAATCTGATTTTCAGTTACTTTTTCCATACTTTTGAACATTGGCTTCGTTTTGGCAGAGCTCCTAAGCCCCAAAACTCAGAGAAAACTCAGATTACATTGTATTTTAGATTGGATTAAAGGTTTTGGCATAGGATTGCATCCATTGTTTCATCTACGGAGAGGTTTTCATCAATACCCACCGATTAGTGACAGCTTGGTGGTAACATTGTATCATTATCTCTTGTCTAGTAGTTTGATTTGATGTATTCTATTTACAATTCATATGATTTGATGTCTATGTTGATGAATATGAGTAGCTAAATCCTTTGTGTTGGTGGTAGAATGTAGAATATGCATGCTATGGGTTATGTTTATGCTTACATGAGGTTGTGAGTCAATCTTGCTGCAAATTCCTTCATATGATTCTTAGTTGCCTATAAAATATATTCGAATTGAGTATAGTGACAAACTCGTTGGTCAATGAAAGCTATAGGATTGTATGTTAGAGATTTGCAGCATGCTAGATAAATGGTGTTAGTGACAAGCACCTCTAAATTATTGATAGTGACCTTTCATGATGTGTGTCTTGAAAGTTACCTAGACGAGTTGCTTAGCAGACTTGATCGAAGGTTTTACGCACTGAACTTGTGAGCATATTCGTAACCCATGCATGTGCATTTGATTTCTACCACCAACCGTTTTCCAAACTTGATTACAACAATCTGATTTCTCGTTGCTTTGTTCTAAGAAAACAATTCTATAAACACTTGAACACGTTGTCTGAAATAACTAGCAAAAACCACAAACAAAGCCACGTTAGGTCCCGAGAGAACGACACTCGGGGACAACTTGCCATTGCACTCTAGTTTGTGTAGTGATAAGTGTTCTTTGGCTATTAAACAAATTTAATTGGTGAAAAACGACATCATCAATTTGGCGCCGTTGTCGGGGACTTAACTCCTTTGGTTGGTGTTTTTGTTTTGGTTTTTCAGCCAACATCACTTTCTCACCCCATTTCTTTCTCCCTATTTCTTTGTGCTTAATTCTATGTGTTCTGGTTTTTATTTCACTAACGGGAACTAATCCTTGTATGAGTGTTGTGTTGATTGCACTAGATTTCAGGCGAGATGGCTGAGCAACCACTGAAGTTACTCTCAAAAGTTACGGTTGGGCCTACTGGTCCAACTATTGTTCTCAATGATGCAACGAGGAATCTGGAGCTTAAAGGACACGTGTTCCAGCAATTACCCAAGTTCTATGGCATGGACAATGAGGACGTCATTGGGTATTTGAATGACTTAGAGGATTTCGTGCTCTACTTGCCTAGACCGGATGATGGAATTACTGATGATGATTTGCGGATGAAGGTTTTCGCTATGGGAGTTGGGGATAGAGCGAAGGCTTGGTTGAGATCCTTAGAAGCTGGATCTTTGACCACATGGGCTCAAGTGTTTGAAAAATTTATGGATCGGTATTATCCCGCTTCCAAGACTATGGTTATGAAGAGACAAATCAGCACTTTTGAGCAGAAGTATGATGAAGCTTTCCATGAGGCTTATGATCGGTTTAAGGGGTTGCAATATCGGTGCCCACATCACGGCTTCGATGGAGGTCAGCTCATCCAATTCTTCTATAATGGTTTGCATCCTCGTGTTCAAGCACAAGTGGATAGCATTTGTGGAGGAAGCATGGGAGAGTTGTTTCCGAGTCAAGCTCAAGCTAAGTTGGATATAATGTACCGGAATTCTCAGAACCGGAATATAAGAGCCAAGATTCATTCAAAAGAACCTAGAGAAGAACCCATAGCGGCTTTTGAAGAGAAAGTGGGTCGTGGTGATGACTATGAGCAAGGATTCGCCAGTCAACGTCAACATGCTGAGGTAAACTATGGGGTACCCGGATATGCTCCATCCTCTTTGGTCGCCATGGTGCAAAGCTTGGTAGAAAAGACCGACAAGTTTATGGAATCTTATTACAAGAATCAGGCTATGAACGAGAAGCGGTTTGAGAACTTGGAGGCTAGTACTTCTTCTCTTAACAGGAAGTTGCAAGAGCTCATTGATAGAGGAGCTAGTCCTGAGCAAGAGAAGCTTTTGGGTAATACCGAGAGAGCTATGGCCATCACGGTGGTGACTAATATTCCAATTGAGATCACGGTCACAAGAGAAGGAGCACGAGTAGAGGTTCCAAGTAGCAAGAAAATCTCTGAGCCTTGCGTTGCTAACGAGGAGCCTAAGCCCTCTATGGTTGAGGAAGAAGCTTCACATATTGAAGAAGAAAGCTCATCGTCTGAGGATGAGATGGTGGAAGTACCCGCACTTGAGAGCTTCGATGTGGAAATCGGTCTTGGCACGAAGGATGGTATATTGGCTACATTGGACACAGGAGCTGGAGTCAATGTCTTGCCGATGAATGTGTATGAAGAATCCCGGTTGACTGGTTTGAAGCCTATGAAAGCTATGGTTCAACTTGTTGATGGGTCTATGAGGAGACCTTTGGGAGTTCTCGAAGACTTGGTTATTAGAGTTGCCGGTGTTGAGGTGAAGACGAGCTTCATAGTTATGCCGACTTCGGAAGCCAATCTTAAGGATGTGGTCCTGTTGGGAAGAGCCTTCATCAATAAGGTGCACATGGTGATTGACATGTACCGTCGTACATGTAGTTTTGAGGTAGATGGCAAGCGACACATGTTGCGAGCCATTGTTAATTCATGTGTTGAGAAGACTTGCACTGACAAACTTATAGGATACTTTGGTCCTCTATTCCTTCGTTCAAATGTGCAGGGATTTCACCGATTAAAGAGGGCATTGATGGAGAAGTCTAGTACCCAATATGAATTCAACCCCAATTGAGCCTTGAAAAGTCGAGCCAACGACGTGTAAACAAAGGCGCTTCTCGGGAGGCAACCCGAGGTGGTAAGTGTTTTGCATTTAGTTAGCTTTCTTTGTGTTTGTAGTTGTGGCCTGTGTGCCTTTTGTCGTGATTCGTTTAGTCTAGTGTTTGTCTTGGTGCCTTAGGTGATTAAGATAGGAAAAAACATCGAAAATCTAGAAACAGAGCCAAGCGAAGCGCTTGGAAGGGCCAAGCGGTCCGCTTGAATCTTCAGTAAATCAAAAAGTTTACTGGAATTTCAAGCGGAGCGCCTGGAGCCTCCCAAGCGCTCCGCTTGACAAGCGAGCCAAGCGGTCCGCCTGGACCCTGTACCCAGATTTTCCTCGTTTTTTCCATTCTTCTCACCTTTGCGCACCCGTTTTCACTTGTTTCTTGAGTCTTTTCAGGTACTACTCTTTTATAGGAGTTGGACACGAACCTTTATATCAGGGAAGTGTACTTTCAATCCAATTTTTCCCTTCTTGTCAACTTTTCTTTACTCGAGGACGAGCAAAAGTTTAGGTTTGGGGAGGGGTCATTGGATTTTCAGTACTGTGTGCTCTTTTGATTTCGTACATGCCTGTTGTCAGCTCAAGTTCTTGTGATTTGTCGTGTTTTTCAGTTTTTGCATGCATATCATCCCTAGATTAGTTGTTGCACGTTGTTGTGTGTGGAGTTTATTGCCAAGTCTTTTGATCTTTTTTATTGAGTAGACTAAGTGTTTATGACCATTGATCATATGTTGCATCACTTTGAAAGTAGTTTGAGGCTTGTCTCGCTTGGTTTGTCACATTCGCATGTGCACTAGTTAAGCTTAGTAGTCTCGACATCACCTTGAGTGGTGTTTCTTCTGCTGCAGTTCGCGATGGCCTTATAAAATGATGCATGTTAGAGTCTATGGTTGTAACCCGTGTAATTATGTACGTAAGAGGCGACAAGTTCTTCACCTCGATTAGAGATTGCCAAATGCCTAGGAAGGAGGTAGTGTGAGGTGTGCGATTCCTTGTATTAAACCTATTCTATCGAATAGGTTTGGGGAGGGGGTTGCCTTATTGATCTTGTGGAGGGGGTTGCCTTATTGATCTTGTCTTTCGTCCTTGAGTCGTTGTAAAGTTTTCTTTTTCTTTTTTATTTTTATTTTTATTTTTTGTCCCAACCTATTCTTTCGAATAGGTTTGGGGAGGTGTTTTGGACATTTAGTACTGCTGCTTGCCCCTATATATAAATAAAAAAAAAAAGAGAGAGAGAAAGAGAAAAAGAAAAGAAAAAGAAATTAAAAAAAAAAAGGGGGAAATAAGAATAAGACCCAAAAAGCAAAAGAAGGGTCGTTGCAAGCCAAAAAGCAGTCTAGTAAAGTGTCAAGTGTCATGTAAATATTTGTTATTGTGAAGTTATCGAGTTGTAAATTCTATCTTTCGTTTCGTGTCGCCTTTGTCCAAGGCCTGTTCTTGACCACCCTCGTCTTGCTATTCAAAAAGTGGTTGAAAGAGGCTCATTCTTGAGAGTCTGGGTAGAATAGGGGAGTGTTATCTTTCTAAGGGAACCCTCCTTCGTTTGATGAGAGCCAGTATTGGTTCGCCCTCTCTTGAGGAAAAGTCTCGCTTGGTGAACAGTAGTAAGCCCTCGGTTTCATAGGCACGGGGCAATTGTAGTATGATAACATGCATCATTGTGTCGTCACTGACCAGGTCCAGGTAGAAGATGTTACGAGAGACTCCTTTGTTTAACCAAGTGCACATGAGAATGTGTATATTCGCAATCGAGGCATTCTTCAACCTACTTGCATGTCATGCTCATTTGGTTTTGTTCATAAGCATTTGGTAAATTCAATAAATTAGTTCACTTTACTTGGCATGAGACTCCTTTTGTGTTGCATTTAGGATAGTTTGTTGCTTGAGGACAAGCAAAGGTTTGGTTTGGGGAGTTTGATGAACGTATTTTTGACGCGTTCATCTTGTCTTTTTTACCTTCTTTTGCTATCTTTTAGCCTTGTTTTTTGGTTAGTTTTGTAGAATAGTGTCACATTTATTGTTTTCTGCATTTCCAAGCACTTAGGAATGAAATGGCGTTTTTGGATCTAAAAACGAGCTTTTTTGATAGAAAATGGTCCCGTTGAAGTTCTTTGATCTCC
>JAHHQI010000146.1:0-25000 GCA_028274465.1 Plantago ovata | reverse complement strand
AGCGTCTAAGCTAACAAATTTATCCTTGCTGTGCATACGGTGTATGCTACATCAGTATACAATTGATCTTTTGTACATTACGTTTGGGTATAAATTCAAGATTTGAACGAATGATGTTGTCCATTGACGGCTCAAACTACCCTCGAACATGTTTAATGGAAAAGGAGAAAATAGAAATGAATCAAAGAAAGGTGGCTGGAAATTTTGTCCATTGATTTGCTGCACACCACACCTAATGGAATCAGTTCTGGGGACCTACATTTGATATCTTTAGGTGTAATTTGGAATGTGATTAGTCCTCTCAATAATGATTTAATTAAACGGGTCAGAATATTAAAGAATGCTTGGTTGGAAAGAAAGAAATCCAAAAGGTAGGCTTGGATAAGGTCCTACAGAACAATTTATCCCATGCGAGTCCATCTATCTATTCAAAGCCCACATTAGCCACCGTCCTTAATAAAAGAGAAAGGAAATGTCACTAGGCCCATCAGTGGGGTTGACTTGGTGACAAGGGTTGGCGGGTGAACAACTATGACAGGCCCAACATAGTATCTCATGAGACATGAGTGTTAATTTGCCGACAATAATTTTGTTTTTCAAATTAACAATGTGTTGTTAAATGTAAGTCTCCTCATTACTCATTAGCATACTATCAACAATAATCATGTGTACACGTAGTACTAAAACTATACCTCGTAAGGCAAAATAGCACCAACGTTAAAACTTAAGAGGGAAATTACACACGCAAACTTCTACAGCAATGAGCAATTTGTGCCATATTTTAGAGCTTCACAAGACAAAACACACGCGTAGACACCTGGGGTTGCTGGCATTGCATCCAAACTACAAGCGACAGCGAAATATGGTGTTTTTTGTGGGAGAATCATTACTTCCTCCATTTATTAATAACTACCTAAGGGAACTATTCATCGCGACTTTTGACCACGTATAACTTTTAAATTAAACTATATCAATATAAATTAAAATTTGATTATGAAAATATACTCCATTTAATTTCATAATATAATTTTACTATATTTTTCTCTAATGTAATTTAGGAGTTATACGTGGTGAAAGATCGCGATGAATAGTACTCTTAGAAAGTTATTAATTAATGAAATGGAGGTAGTACTATGTAGTATATGTTTTTGCATATCAAAATGTGACCATATCTCCTGAAAAAGTTTCATAATCTCACCCGAATATAAAGATGTCAGTAATCAAAAGCATAGAATTTCTCTCCGCTCGAGTTAATTCACCTAAAGAAAAAAAAATATATCTGCCATCTTAAACGTTATGAACTTAATTCCTGCACCCACTCCTACTTGCGCTTGCGCATATGCAAATTTTTACAATGAAATTTTCCACTGGCCTTCCAACTTCCAAGGGACAAAATGCTTGTTTTTTGCTAATAGAATGTGAGGAAGTGTAGAAGATTAAAAGACCCGAGTGGGCCGTGTAAAATGCAGTTAGCTTTCCAGATGTTCCAGTGAGAAGAGAACTTTCCTATATTATACAAAAAAAGTATACTGAAACAGTACAACCCCTGCGACCCTTTGTTCATTCATCAGATACTACCTTTACAACTACAATCCCCATGTGAACCCTTTTAAAATAATCTTTCCGTCCCGGGAAAATCAAAATTAATCATAAATTAATTTTAAATTATATTAGATAAATATTTGTAAGTTTATACTCCAATAAGTTAACTTCTGGTCCAAATCGATTTCAAAAAATTACTATGTCGAATAAACCAACCATATGGTCCGGGACAGTGAGAATATTAACTACTAACTAGTAACTATTATGTTATTTTAAATTCGTTATATCTACTTAATAAACAAGTTTTTAGGAGGTATGTGAGTAGTGGTAGGACTTACTAGTAAATTGAGTTAAAATTTACAAATAAAGATAAAGTAAAGAATTAGTACGAAACTTTAATTTTAACTTTCTTTTTTCTTTTTTCAGTAATAATCTTAAATAAAAGGAGTTGCAAACACAAAATATAGAAATATAGATTAGTTCTACAATTTTAGACAACCAGGAGGTCTTCAAAAGGTGACAGCCACAATCAAAAGCACGTTTAGAATTTCAGCAATTTTAAAAGTGATACAAGAATATGAAAGGAAATACAAATTAATGATATCCAGCCACATTTTGACTTGAGAAATAGAAATCATCATACTAATATTCAATGAATAAATAGATAAAAGAGTAAGGCTTAATTCATGTAATTTGAAACCCAGTCAAGGCCAAAATGCAACTCTTTAATATAGAAAATGAAATGAGAAAAGGTATATTATAAAGAAAAGAAAAAAAAAGTGCAGAAGACAACTAATCTAATGCAACATAATCTCTTAATTCCCATGATTAAAGAGAAAGTTAAGGGGGCCAAGTATTACTATTATCTATTTATATTTTGATATATAAAGAGAAAGAAAGAAAGCAGCAATCTGGCACCATATATTTCTTCTATTCAATTGAAGTTGGTACTTACCCACTGTTGCCTGTTTATGCACATCATAATTAGCATCACAATTCACAATCACCTTTCTCCAACAGGTCCACTCCTCAGCAGCCTGTAATGATGCAAACATTTCATTAGCATTACAGCATTTTTTTTTTCTTCCTCTCATCAGCTGGTAATCACTAGCTCCTGTTGCAGACCGGATTCGAGCAAGCAACTACAGACTCAAAACCCAGGTATATATTGATTCACTTTCACATCAAACTCATGTCATTTTTAAAGGATGGTTTACTCTTTTACATAAAGCTGCCAAGATTCATCAGAATGGCCATAGGATATATGATCTTTTATGCAGTTGATGAATTCTTCCCATGCCAGCTCGGAGTCCAGCGTGGACCGAGTATTGAAAAGTTGACAGGAGCTTATAAATATTTTTTTCTCTTATGTATTTCAGTAAAACACCCTGTGAATGAAGATATGATGCATTAAATGTTCTGTAGTATGTTGCACTAAAAAGTAAAAAGATAATACCAATTACATAAACAGGAAATTAAAATTAATGCCTATTGCTTTTGTGTTTGCATCACAATCACTTTCATTAGCTCTGCTTTTGATTTGCTGACATCCATTTTCCTATATTCTGTCACCAGAGGTACTTTTCATTTCAAACAGGCAGTATTAAAAGGAAACTGCCATCATTCTTTATCTCTCTTCTGCCTCTCTCACTCTCAGAGAGAAAGATACAGCAGTTTTTCTCTCATTCAGCAGCTAATGATCGTATAGCCTCAACAGAATGGTGAGTTTTCATGATGATGAGTTCATATCAATCTACAGTTTTTTTTTTTTTTTTTTTCATTCATGTGCTAAGAACAGACATACCTTTCTGCTTGTTCAATAATCCAGGGAACTCCGGTGAATATCATTGTTGGATCACATGTGTGGGCAGAGGATCCTGAAGTCGCCTGGATCGATGGCGAAGTGATTGAGATTAAAGGAGATCAGGCAACCATTGTGACTACTAATGACAAGAAAGTAAGTCAATCTCTCCAACTCCTTACACAGTCATGTGAGAAGATCATAAGCTTACACTTCTAAACCTGCATATATACCAGACTTTGCTAAAGGTAATGATCACGAAAGGTATGAATAACGTACCATCAAATTGTAGCAATTATGTATTGAAACTACGTTATAGCACATAAAAAAGAAGATTAAATTATACTGCATTAGTCCAGATAATAATGCATTATTAACGCGGTTACAAATAACGGAAATAAACGATAAACGCAACTAGAATTGAATCGGATAATATTCATATAAGAAGTTTGACAAGTGCATTTAAGTTTGTGTACCTTACAATCAAAATGAACATTGAGAAACTCTTTTATTTCAGATTGTTGCAGCTATTTCCAGCATATATCCAAAGGACACAGAAGCACCACCAGCTGGGGTCGATGACATGACAAAATTAGCTTACCTCCATGAGCCAGGAGTCTTGCACAACCTCGCAACACGTTTCGCTCTCAACGAAATATATGTAAGTTACGCCAAGTGCATTAGTATAATGAGCGTAAACAATCTTCTCATTGAGCATGCAACTAAACTGTCCTACTTGCACAGACATATACTGGGAACATTTTGATAGCTGTCAATCCCTTCCGGAGATTGCCACATTTGTATGATATCCACATGATGCAGCAATATAAAGGAGCAGTGTTTGGAGAGCTAAGTCCGCATCTTTTTGCAGTTGCAGATACATGTTACAGGTACATTTTCATATTGCAGTATGTTACGAAATTGGGAAAGTGAAATGCATAATAAATGCTTCGGGCAAAAATAGAGCACAATTTTGTTTCTACGTTTAACTTGATGGAACCATAAGACACACACACCAAATCAGGTAACTACATTGCAAGCAAACACACAGGATGTTTCAAAATTCACTGGGGTTTCATTGCACTTTCTTCTTTAAAGAAATTTTATCTTGTGCATACATATCTCCAAATCAGATTCATATGTAATAGTGGTTGAAACAGAATTCTAATCCATGATCTAGGTCAATAATTAATGAACACGGAAGCCAGTCCATCTTGGTGAGTGGAGAGAGTGGGGCAGGAAAAACTGAGACAACAAAAATGCTCATGAGATACCTTGCGTTTATGGGCGGGAGATCTGGTACCGAAGGGAGAACAGTAGAACAACAAGTCCTGGAGGTGAGTAAATAGAACTCTGTCACCGAGCACTGATGGTTGCCTTGTTATTACCTGAATTAACTGAAACATTGAAACTTCCATGTTCACAGTCCAATCCAGTGCTGGAAGCATTTGGCAATGCAAAGACTGTAAAAAACAACAATTCCAGGTAATCAGCACATTTAAAAATAATTGATTGTCAATGTCAACTATCTATCCTATCCTCTGTTTTAGAAAACTCTTAGACTTGGACTCACATGATTGGGTGGGTGTGCCAGTCGTTTCGGTAAATTTGTAGAAATACAATTCGATAAGCATGGAAAGATTTCAGGAGCTGCAGTTAGAACATATCTTCTTGAAAGATCACGTGTTTGCCAAGCGTCTGATCCGGAGAGGAATTACCACATCTTTTACATGCTCTGTTCAGCACCACCAGAGGTGAGTTGAAATATATAGGATTGCTTTACCTCGCAGACTCACATAGAGAACTAAATGCACCTTTGATCTGCAGGACGCCAAGAAATTCAAACTTGGGGATCCAAGAACGTTTCACTATTTGAATCAAAGTAATTGCTACGAAGTGGCAAATATAGATGATGCCAGAGAATATCTCGAAACTAGAAATGCCATGGATGTAGTTGGAATCAGCCAGGAAGAGCAGGTTTTACCTGAAATCTTTAAAAACAATAAAGAGTTAGATAGCATTTCAGAGTGGCTTCAAAAGTGATGTTCACATTCATTTCTTCCTCTGCTTTCCCTTTTATACTTTTTCTAGGATGCTATATTTTGTGTGGTGGCTGCGATACTCCATCTGGGTAATGTTGAATTTGTCAAGGGGAGTGAATCCGATTCCTCAAAGCTAAAGGGTGACAAGGCAAAATATCACCTTCAGACAGCTGCAGAGCTACTTCAGTAAGAGAGACTCATCCATCTTGCAGTACTGCTAACACTCTCCTTTTGTTTAGTTGCACTTTATCATTCAAAGTAAATTTACACAGGTGTGATGAGAAATTATTGGAGGATGCGCTTTGCAAACGTGTAATAGTAACACCAGATGGAAACATTACAAAGCCTTTGGATCCAGCGGCAGCTATCACAAGCAGAGATGCTTTGGCAAAGACGATATACTCCAGATTGTTTGACTGGTAAGTAGATTAGTTGTTACGGACAGATATGAACATTATGAACATTGCCATATAAAACTTCGGAGGAAAAAATAACTCAATGGCATCAATGAATCTTGTTGAGATCAATGATGAATTCATGATAACTGGATATTTATGCAAACACTATGGTTTCCAACTCTGAGAAAGGTGTTGTTTAATATGAAACAATTTATGAGCAGCATTTTTCAAATGAATGTCGGTCTGAGCTACAGAACACAAGGTTCCTATAATCATTTATACAGTGTAGATTATTTAATGAAGCAAAATGGATTATATCAGTATATACAGTGTCTGAGAAAAGTCTATAATCTGCAGCCCAAGCATGCTAGGCAATCAACCTCCAGATAGCATGACTCATTTAATATGAACACCATTCATATATGCATGAGTTACCATGAATTTATTAGATAGATTCTTCAACGGATTTACTTATTCCAACTAGTATTTAAAGACCTTTTCTGTGTGCTTAATATCAATAAGAAAGACACAATGTAGACATTAGCCCCTTCATATATTTTTCTACAAAATGTGATGCACAATCTTGAAAGCGTCTTACAGGATTGTGGACAAGATAAATGTTTCAATAGGTCAAGATCCTGAAGCTAAGAGCATAATTGGAGTCCTTGATATCTATGGGTTTGAAAGCTTCAAAATTAACAGGTAAACTTTGCTGCTCTAAACTTGTACCAGATGGATTATACTTCCTCCATTTTTTTTTAATTGAACTTTCAACCCATTTCACTAATTTTAAGATCATTGAGCCTATATATGTACTTAAATGGAATATTTAATTGCATATAAATAGTAAAATAATATTTAAAAATAAATTTTTTGCATAAAAATAATTACAATTTTGACTCAAATAGGGTCATAGACCCTAAAACTTCAATTAATTTGTATAGATACAAAATGGCTAAAACTTTAATTAAAAGAAAATGGAGGAAGCATATCGCAAGTGTAACATGTTCTTATCCTATGAATGGCAGTTTTGAGCAGTTGTGCATCAACTTAACAAATGAGAAGTTGCAGCAGCATTTCAATCAGGTTAAAAGACCATATGACATGTTTGGATCTCCTTTCCGTATAATTTCACACACATTATATGACACGATTATTATGGGCAAGTATTTTTACAGCATGTGTTCAAGATGGAACAAGAAGAATACACAAAGGAGGAAATCAACTGGAGTTATGTTGAATTTGTGGACAACCAAGATGTCTTGGATCTAATTGAGAAGGTAAGCCTGGAGTCTTATTAATGTAGGTGCATGTCAGCCACATCTAAATCAATTAGTAGCAATATTACCTTAGATTGACATGAGATGCACATGTGCAGAAACCAGGAGGAATAATTGCTCTTCTTGATGAAGCCTGGTAAGATACTTCGACTTTCATAGACACGGTGCACAGAATGCTCGAGTAGATATTTGACTATGGAACACCTGCAGTATCATTTTATAAAGAGAATTTATCAGAGAAGACTTAAGATAGAGTATTATACTATTATGTGCATGAACTAATGCTAGAAAAATCAATACATATGCTGAACATTAGAGTCAACATATTTAACTGAACTTGTTTATGTTGCAGTATGTTTCCCAAGTCTACTCATGAGACTTTTGCACAAAAGATGTACCAGACATATAAATCACACAAACGCTTCAGCAAGCCAAAACTTGCCCGAACTGACTTCACTATAAATCATTATGCGGGTGATGTACGTATTATTATGGGTACATTCAAGGTTAATTTAGAGTATCCCTGTATGGTATTAATATTCTGATCAATCAGGTTACTTATCAAGCTGATTACTTCCTGGACAAGAACAAGGATTATGTCGTTGCAGAATATCAAGATCTTTTGACTCGATCTAAGTGTTCATTTGTTGTGAGTCTATTTCCTCCATTGCCTGAGGATTCATCAAAACAATCTAAGTTTTCTTCCATTGGAACCCGCTTCAAGGCAAGTATAATCAGTATTTTAACATACCAATCTAATTGTTGTTGTCCAATAACTTGAAACTCATAACATGAGCATTCTAACTGTGCAGCAACAATTACAATCATTGATGGAAACCCTCAACACAACAGAGCCACATTATATCAGATGTGTAAAGCCCAATACTGTTCTGAAGCCTGGAATATTTGAAAATCACAACGTATTAAACCAGCTAAGATGTGGAGTACGTGACCGAATTTACCTCTAGTTTCTGTCATAGTATCCAATTCATTTATCCAGAAATCAAGCGCCTTTTCCATTAACAAAGCA
Source organism: Plantago ovata (assembly GCA_028274465.1). NCBI lineage: Eukaryota > Viridiplantae > Streptophyta > Magnoliopsida > Lamiales > Plantaginaceae > Plantago > Plantago ovata. The sequence continues at coordinate 16,907 of JAHHQI010000146.1, read as the reverse complement.
TATGGTGACTGTGGCAGGGTGTTCTGGAAGCTATCAGAATAAGTTGTGCAGGTTATCCAACAAAAAGAACATTTGACGAGTTCATAGACCGATTCGGAATGCTCGTTCCAGATGTTGTGGATGGGTAAGTAATACTATCAAACTCTCATGTCATGTTACCCACATTTTGTACCCTATTTATCATCAAACAGCACTCTTAACAGTCCTCTTCAACTACTAAGTGGCAAAGCAACAAGAAACGAATTAGACAGTCTAAAACAGAATCACACTATTTAATGTACATTACAGACATCAATCCATGCATCTTGCAAAATAGGGAGGCTATGACAAATACCCAGTGGGATAATTTGTGCAAATTTACTTCTGTATTCTAATATTTGTACTGGTTTGCATGACACAGATCCGACGAGAAGTCAGCATGTATTGCAATCTTAGATAAAATGGGTTTAAAAGGCTATCAGGTAACAGATATGTCAAATTGAGCATTTAGTTACTTAACACATAACAGTGTGATGTGACTCAGATTTAGCATTTTCTTGTTACTCTGTACTTCAGATAGGAAAAAGCAAAGTATTCCTGAGGGCAGGGCAGATGGCTGAATTAGATACTAGAAGAGCTGAAATTCTAGCTCATGCAGCAAGGCGCATTCAGAGGCAAATCCGAACATTCCTTGCCAGAAAAGAGTTTATTGCCCTACGTAAAGCTACCATCTGTGTCCAGAAACACTGGAGAGGTAACTAAATTCTTTTAAAATTTTCGTTGCATAGGTATATATAGAGATGGTTCAACAATACTAGAACTAATGCATATGACAAGAAAAGAAACTCCTTAGCCACACAAAATATGGTAAAGAATAGCAACTGGATGGTTATATAAAACATTTCAGATCAGAACATGCAAGTGTCTTATTCTTATGAAAGATGCCAATAAGCTTTGTGGTTCTCTAGCAAAATTTCAATCCATGAGCAGTGCTGCAAATTTTATATAACAATGTTCCTTTCTTCTGCTCAAACAGCACGACTTGCACGTAAGCTATACGAACAGATGAAGAGAGAAGCTGCTTCAATTCGATTACAGAAACATGCCCGTGGTCATGCAGCAAGAAGATCTTACATTAAATTACAGGAAGCAGCAATAGTAATTCAAACTGGATTACGTGCCATGGCAGCAAGAGATGAGTATAGAAGGAGAAGAAGAAACAAAGCAGCAACTATCATTCAGGTAGAATAATAGGCATCAATCTGGACCATCATAATTACTGTGCTCATATAGAAAAATGTACCTACGGTTTTTCAAGCATATATCTAACTTAATTTATTTCTTCCAGACAAAATGGCGAAGTCATCACGCCCTTGTTACCTATAATAGACTCAAGAAGTACAATATTGTTCTTCAATGCCTCTGGCGAGGAAGGCTAGCAAGGAAGGTGCTCCGGCAATTGAGAATTGTATGCATTCACTACTCCTAAGACTTTTCTTTGTTGACAATTAAAAGTTTAGGGTTCATGATATATTTCTTATAACAGGCTGCAAGGGACACAGGAGCACTTAAGGAAGCAAAGGACAAACTGGAAAAGCGTGTTGAGGAGCTCACGTGGAGACTAGATATCGAGAAGCATCTACGAGTATGCTATTCTCATCAAATAAATTGCAATTTAATCAACTAGTAATTGTTACTGACAAGAGATGTAACAATCCACCAATAAAATGCATGTGAAATATAGCTGCCGGTTATTACTGCTTGTCAACATGGTTTAAAGCACCAGGTGTTGCAAGACTTGGAGTAACCTTGGTCAATATTATTTTTTTTAAATAAAAACAATTTATAGTTAATTATAAAGATTAGTTATCTTCCAAATAATGTAATCTGTGTGGAACATCTTGCAGATAGATATTGAAGAAGCCAAGGGGCAAGAAATAGTAAAATTGCAGAATACTTTGCAAGAAGTGCAGACGCAACTTCAAGAAGCACATGCTGCAATAATTCATGAAAAGGAAGCTGCAAAGAAAGCAATTGAGGAAGCCCCACCAGTCATCAGAGAGGTGCCAGTTATTGACAACACAAAAGTGGAGCTATTGACCAATCAAAACAACGAACTTGAGGTATTATCTAGCAAGTAATAGCATCTTAGTACATTTTACAAATAGCCACAGTAACAACTGACAGTAAACACACAAGCCAAAGAACCAGGATACTTTTTTATATATGCGCACTGGGTATCTAACCCACATACAGTACCCAGCATAGACGGATTGAATTTAGTGATAGAGTATACACAAATCAAAACCAGAAAAAGGGGGAGGAGGGGCTGTTACTGGTATTCAATCAAGAGCTAAAGATTTAAAGACTGTCCAAAAACATAAGCTGTTGAAGAATACATATAAGAACATAGGGTTTACTGAGAAATGAAGAGCCAGCCTACAACAAGTGAATTAGTCCGAAAATGGAGGACTGTACAAAAACATAAGCTGTTGAAGCATACATATAAGAACATAGGGTTTACTGAGAAATGAAGAGCCAACCTACAACAAGTGAATTAGTCCGAAAATGGAGGGTGGATGCAAGGCATGATAAATAGATTATGATTATAATGGAAATATCTTTAACTAATAAGCGAAAATACAACAGTTATGAGAATTCTGAGAAAATGTAGATATAATCGACCGACCAAATGTGACTGCTACAAAACTGCATGCCCATAGCATATATTAAAGAACAGCACACACACACATAGTGTCAATGTAGGAAGACCAGTCTAACTTCAACTGCAAAAATGCAGGAAGAGATCAAAGAACTGAAGAAGCGGTTTGAGGAATTTGAGCAAACTTATTCAGAAGTGGAAAAAGAAAGCCTTCTCAGACTTAAAGAAGCAGAGGAAGCACAGACGAGAGTATTACAACTACAGGATACCATAGAAAGGTACTTTATTTCAATTTCAATATCTTGATATTTACATTAACTTCTGGTTTAACTATATCTTCCGACTGTTCTTTCAGATTGGAAATGAACTTATCCAATCTGGATTCAGAAAATCAGGTTCTACGCCAGCAAGCTTTGGCTGCGTCAGCGAAAGAGGACTTGACTGAGGAAATGGAAGTGTAAGAATATGCTTGTCTAAACTTTTAATACCTATTATGCAAACATAAGAGAAAAATGTTTGCCATTTATACAAGGCCTTCAGCTTTTGTGGCACACAGGATATAAGTTCTTGAACCAACTTTTGCATTTTTATGTTACACGTAATTATCATGTCAATAGCAGATTCCAATGAGAATAGAACACATTGCAAACTAAGAGGCTTTAACATGAAAAGTCATGCAGTGAAAGCATGGATTAACGAGTTAGATTATAATTAGGACCCTGGAGAATATTCTCCGAGCACAATGATTTATTAGATATATAATGTACTACAACTAGTGCAATTGTGGTTCTTAAAGGTCATCCAACTTCGAAAACTAAAATATAAATCGTCTCAGATTGAAGAGCAAGATTGAGGATTTGGAATCTGAGAACAAGTTACTTCGCAGTCAAAAGTCATTGTGGAGCAAGTAGCAAGTTCAGATCAACAAGTTAGTATACCAGTTAAGGTTAGTGAGTTTCTTCCATTAATCCTAATGGCTGCAATTAATCCAATAACTAATCTGTGGCAGGTCAAAATGCAGGATTTAGACAATGGGGGCGGGAGCCATGATGCCCTTCACATAAGGGAGCAGCAAGCAACAAAAATAATACAGCCACAGACAAATGGGGTAAGCCAAGTCTCCTTTTCAACATGTTTCATAATCGCAGGTAAACCTTCTGCGAATATTGGGTGATCAGTTTATGGAATGCTAATTGGTGTGCAGGAAGCAGAGGCTACACTCTCACTTCTCACCAAACAAAGATCCCTGACTGATAGGCAACAGGTAAAGCAAGCTCACAGTCACTTGAGGATAAAATAAATAAGAACCATAATAAAGAATACAACAGCATCATACACACATCGAGCTTCCAATGAGTGATTTGTTGTGCTTCATGCAACAGGAAAATCATGATGCACTAATCAAATGCCTTCTTGAAGACAAGCACTTTGACAAGAACAGGCCTGCTGCTGCCTGTGCCGTTTTCAAAGCATTAATTCAATGGAGATCCTTTGAGGCAGATAAAACAAATATATTTGATAGGATTATTCATGCAATCCAATCATCAATTGAGGTAGTCAAAGTAAACTGTTTATAGCAAAAGGCACAGACCAGTTACATATGAAATGCATAAAACAATAACAAAATACCCCAAAATCTTTTTTGCAGAATGAGGATAGCACCAAAATCTCGCCTACTGGCTTTCAACAACTTCCATTCTTTTGGTTCTAACACAAAGAACAATCAAGGCAAGCAATACAAAGGCAGTGGCTTCGAGACGGTTACGCAGTTCACCAGTATCGCTTTTCGGTAGAATGGCACAGGTAAGGTTTTCGAGGTGACTCAGTAACTCGATTAATATAACGCGCGATGCTTAAAAGTCTTGGGTCACACTTTCAGGTGCGGACATCTTCTATGATCACAGGACTTTCTAGTGGTTACAGTGGGATGGAGGGCAATCCAATTGCAAGATCAAGAATTGAAGCTAAATACCCAGGTTTATTGTTTAAGCAACACCTAACTGCTTGTGTTGAGAAAATATATGGGATGATCCTTGATGGCCTAAAGAAGGATATCAGCCCATTCCTGAACTTGTGTATCCAAGTATGTATCTTGTCTGTTGTAGACGTTTATGTTACGTTACCGTTAATGAGTCGCAATTTATATATGATCATTTGCCATGAACAGGCACCCAGAGCAGCAAGGATCAGACCAGTCAAAGGAACAACTAAAAACATCCATTCGCAGATCATAATGAAGCAACAGGGGTCCAGCATACATTGGCAAAGTATCGTCCGTAGCTTGGATCAAACCATGGAGATACTGTCTGAAAATAATGTGAGCTACATACCTCTGTATCATCTTTATCAAGTTAATGTAAATGAGATAAATATCTATAATTACTAACTGATATGCCCTTAGGTTGCATCCGCTATCACAAGGAAAATATTCAGCCAGGTTTTCTCTTTCATGAACGTTCAGCTTGTCAACAGGTAAGAACTCATTTACTCCTTTCTTACATACATACAAATGTTTCTCAGACTAATATGGTGAAAATGATTAATGTATGATAAATATCATTTCAACTGCATTTCAGCTTACTGCTCCGGCGTGAATGCTGCTCATTTAGTAATGGCGAATATGTAAAGGCTGGTTTACATGAACTAGAACAATGGTGTACCAGAGTAACAGAAGAGGTAATAATCCATGTAAATATTGACAGATTAATGAGAGAAGTTGAAGAAATTTGGAAACACGATGTATTACCTTCTATTTTCTTACAGGTCGCTGGATCCTCATGGGACGAACTCCAACACATAAGACAAGCTGTAGCCTTTTTGGTATTGTCTTCACAAACTTGTTACATATGCCATTACATATACAGCAAATTTCCATGTTATCATGTTAGTCTTCAACTTTCACAGGTCTTGCATCAGAAAGCTCAGAAGTCATTGGATGAGATCAGAAATGAGCTGTGCCCGGTAAATTGATGACTTACTTCATCCAATTCCTAACAGATATAAATGATTATACAAACTTCAGTAAAATATTTGCTAATGAACAGATCAAAGGGTATCTAATTTGAAATTCCAATAAGTAGATGCTAATGATCTTTTTATTTTTTAATTGTACTTTTTATCAGGTATTGAGCATTGCCCAAATATATAGAATCGGAACTATGTTTTGGGATGACAAATATGGAGCCCAAGGATTATCATCAGAGGTAATGATTTTGTGCAGCTTCATCATGCCTGTTTTTGTTATTTAGCTGTTTGAAAATAGTCATAGTCACCGAGTATAAGAGAACTGCTATGTCATAACTGCCTTAGTACTCCTTTTTTCTTCTCTCCTAAGCCACATATAGCAGGTCTCTCTTAGTACTCCTTTTTTCTTTTTCTAATAATACATTGTAATTGTAAACTTGTATGAATCTCTTCCAGTATGTTACCTCATGCTGTTGACCCGGTATATAATTTACATGCTACAATTATTTTTTCAGGTCATTGCAAAGATGAAAGCCTTAACCTTAGAAGATTCAGCGACTACACCAAACAATACTTTCTTGCTCGATGTCGATTCAAGGTAATACCACTTACGAACTTTGCCAGTAGACTATAAGTGATAAAAGACGAGGGCAATTGCTAACTAGTTTTGCCTAAATTCCAGCGTACATTTCTCCATGGAGGAAGTATCGCAGTCATTCCAAGACATCAGCGTATCTGACGTGGATCCACCACCACTTCTCCGACAAAAATCAGACTTCCGGTTTCTCTTGCATACAGCAGAGTGACCGCCGTCCCCGAATTTTCCATCCCAGACAGTGTACTGTTCCAACCTTTTGTTGAACAGCACTACTTTTTTTGTCTTTCATTTACATGACAAAATAGTGAGATTTTGAGTGAGTGTTGGGTATTGAGTGTGTCAAGTGTACAAATGCGATTCTTTTTCAACCTTTTTTTTTTTTCACCATTTATCTCTTTGATTCTTTAGTCCTTGTAATCAATGATGACAATGATACAACACTGTGTCAGCAAATTAGTTTCATTGATTGGTTTAGGTGATTCATATAGTGAAAATTGTTTGACACACAGAAACAAATTGATATACATATGATATAGTACTTCATTTGAATAATCAATCAACCAATTTAGACCTAGAAATTAGAGATCATACCAGATTGCATAACAATAGGGGCAAATTTAGAATTACGAAGGTTAAGTTAGGGTTTAATACCTCGAGGAGACTACTGTAATCACCTTCCCGAACGGCAATCGGCGGAGGAGGTTAATCACCGGCTGTTGGCTTTACTTCCGCTGTGGAGTCGTAAAATGTAGCGGCTCAGCTCCAATACGCCGGTATATGCAGGAGGAAATGGGAACCCTGGTGTGGAACAAATTAGGGAGATTTTGATTTTCCCTCCATTTCGGACTGTCAAAATTTTCTTTCCACTTTTTAATCGTCCGTCCACGTATCAGATACATAAGAAGCAAGTACACGCGGTTCACACTCCACGTGTATTGACATTTATTCGGGTCAAAAAAATTTTAAAATGTAAATACCGTGTCAACCTTAGAGATAAAACGTGCACATCACACAATCTCAAAATGGTGTCATTGTGTAACAACTTAGAGTTTAAGAAAGTTGTTTAAAGGAATTGTCTTTCTTTTGGCGTATGAAAATTTAGAAATACGACGCTTTGATAGAATAAAAAACCCGGAATGGAATGATTTTGAATATCGATTTATTAGTAAAAAACCTTCTCCAACCTTTGAATTGTCCAAGCAAGAACTTTATGTAAGAGTTGAAGCACCAAAAGGGGAATTGGGAATTTTCTGATAGGAGATCAGAGTGTTTTTCCTTGGAGATGGAAAATTCGACCGCCGGGTTTTATCAACTTGCAAATTCTTCCTCAGCTAGTTAAAAGAATGAAATTGGCTGATATTTCGCATACAAACTTCAAACTTCGTATGCTTATTTAGGAGGACTCTAAATATTGTATAAGAAACCCACTTAGAAATTTTAAAGTGTGTGAATGAGTCAACATAACACACAAGAGCACTCAACAAGTAATGCGTCAACCCAAAGGGTTGGCGTCTCGGCCCACATGGGATCAAACCTAGAATTGATATTTTGTTCCGTCTGAACCCAACACGGTTACTTAGATCATTTGTGAACTTTTTGTTCCGCTCCAACTCAAGTATTTTATTTTGTTCTAACTTCGTGGAGAAAGCTTACGTTTCTCTTCTAAACAGGGAAATCAAATGGGTGGAGTTTCTTTCTTTTTGTCAAACATGATACTCCCTAGTCCCTAGTTTTGTAGTAAGACATAAACTTGATCTGATTCTCTTGATGGATAGAAAAGAAAATGTCTCTTACTCCCCAGGAGTATAATTTACCAACAGGACAATAGCAAGAGAAACCATTCCCCAGTAACTGTAAGGCTGTGATATATTCACTGTTGTTTTCAGGAAAAAAGGGGCAATGGAAGTACCAATGGAGCAGATTTCCATTAATAAGTACAATTCCACCATACTTGATAGAGCAATTACACTTCAAGTTTTCGGTTTTCCCTACACCCATTTGGCCAAATAAACAAAACAATGTACAGTAACCAAGTAGTAGCACCTAAGTTCCAAACTAAGTAACAAGATGGTGTATCCACTGCTCAACAATTGCAGGAGAGCCATACCAAGGTCTTTCCTCATCATCAGAGCCGACAGGTGAGTGGTAGACTCCTTCGAGAGTAATGTTCACTGCACCTTCCAGATGTGCAGAAACTTCAGGCACGACTCCATCGCCCCATACATCCGCTTGTCCACAAACCTGAACATGTACACCAAATAATCAAACAGAAAATGCAATGCCTGTTATCATATAAGTATACACATTTTTCTGATTCTAAGATTCACATCTGTGCAACTTCATCTGTCTTAGCACTGTGGACAACTGTAACTAGTTCCATACATAACTTTAACAGCATACAAGTGATATGAAATTAGCAACTGTGGGGGATAATGGGATATCACATAAAAAAGAAATAAAACAAATGGTGAGAGTTTAAATTGCTTTTATTGTATGTGATGGAAACAGAATAGGTCTAAAACTCGAGTAACCAGGATGATATCTTTAAGGCAATACAGAATTGCAAAGAAAAACAAACATGGTACCTGCTTATATCCTTGACCAACGAATCTGGCACGAAAGGTAGCAGTCGACTGTGTAGACATTTCTGTAGCTGCTAATTCACCAACCGGCTGATCAACGACAACTGGAGTATCGTTATTATTACTGGATCCCAGTAAAGGTGCTCCTTGAATGTACCTACCATAGGATAAACATTATATAGCACCATTGTATTGCAAGATATCAATAACATAATGATTCGGCTCACCTCCCAGCAACACACACGTATCTGAGTTCTGGTGTGTAGACAGCTTTTGAACATTTCTTCTCGACATAATCCAAGAGACCCCTCGTTTGATCAATCACTCCAGATATGCCTTTCGGAGGTGCACTTACAACAATAAAAATAAAATGAAAATTTCCAATTATACGCTTGATGGAGAACATCTCAACAAATATTCATCATAAACCATAAGTCGAGACAAATAAAAATGGCATAAAAATGGCAAGTGTTCGCGTCTAACAACATAACATACAGGTGAGGGGTTCCTAATGTCAACAACAGGGAAACATCAGATATCCCGAACTCTTGCAAGTAAACACGTGCCAGCCATCCTCCCGCTGAGTGCCCAATCAAAGTTAGTTTTGAACCTTGAGACAACTCCTTTGCCTCACTAACAGCCTCTTCAACCCTCTTGAGGTACCTACCATAGAAACACAATGTTGCATACGAAACGCTTCAATTCGACAAATTAAGAAAAAACTCACATTGTACAATGAAAAAACTCAGAAAGTATATATATACCAATCAAGAACAGGTCGAGGTTGGAGCGTGCCCCTCCAGTAATTCGAATCCAGCAAGCCAGCAGCGTTCCTGAGCCAATCAACCCTCGAAACCTTCGGAATGACAGATGGTACTCCATAATCTTTCAAAACAAGGGCCAGTTTCTGATAGTCATTTGTATTGTTCCCTAAGCCCTGCAAGCAACAGACTAACATATATATATATGATATAATTACTTTGACCATTCAACCAAAATTATACGTAATCCTTTACTTTACCACCTTATAACTCCAAATACCGTATAACACCAGATTGAATTGAATTCAACTAGCAGTAGTCTAGTGAGTTAGAGGAGGTAATAACTACTAACCGGGAGAATGATGGCAGGGCGGTAGGTAGTGGAAGTGGAGGGAGCAGAAGGGGGCGTATCGGTCTGAGACAGAGATGAGCGGTGGTAGTGGCGCGTGGTTGAGAATGTCAATTTCGACGAAGCCAAAGCTACGGTCATTTTCTTCCACGCTCCGCCACTGGTTGAATCAAATAGTCGAGGAGAGCGTTTTTAGTGGCCAGTACTGGGCAATGTGTCATATGAATGAATGAATGTATGGATTATCTATGACACCACTGTACAAGGTATAAAAGTTAAAGGCAATTTGCATCTACACCCCCTTTTAAGTTTTTTATTACATATCTATCTATATTAGTTTAATGATTACATGTAACCCCCTATTACACAAAACATAAATATAACTCGCATCATGATCTTGACTTTTTGCGAATTAGGAACTGCAAGTTACAACTTTGGCCTCACCGGAATCTCAGATTTTGAGGAGATCTAAACACCTTATGTTTTCATTTTTTACACAGTTACCTCTACTATATTTTAATTTACAAAATTAACTCTAAAGTATTTCAAAGTAACCCAATAAATTATATAAATTTCAAAATGAACTAATAATTATTGTAATAGAAGCTCTAGTCAAGGTTTTATTTTAAAAAAACCCAAAACAAAAAAAGTCAGATCTGGTCTGGAGCTGTTTTGCAGCTCCTAACAACTCCAAATGAAACTATTTTACAGCTCCGCCATTGGAGCTATCAACTGCTTTGGTCGGAACTGTCTCCGGTCGGAGTTGCCCAGATCCTATAGGAACTGTAAGTGGAAGAAGAACATGAAAAAAAAGAAGAGAAAATCAGAGAAATTTGAAGCTTTTGAACAGTTTCTTATCTTATCTTGCATGCAACAATCATACTAAAATTTATAAATCTTCATAAATTGGTGTGGTCTAAAACTATAAATACTATGTGTCACATTACTATTGAAGTTTATCTTAGATTGGAACAAAATTGATTCTTACCAAATTCTTACTCAAAAGAAACATTGTCTTAAATATTTTCATATATTTAATTTTGTTTGCTATATTCAAATAAATAATAAGGAGTGTTTGGGAAAACTTGTTACAAAGAGTGAAAAGAAAATTTGCATAGGTTATTTTCGAATAGTCATGCATATATAGTGTTTAACTCAAGGAAAATAAATATTCTTGAATTTTTTAATATAACCTCTCAGAGATGGAACAAGATTGACTTCTTATCAAATTCTTACTCAAAATACTTTCATAGTTTTGCCCCCAAATCTATTAAGACAAATAAAGAGATGTTTTGGTTTGATACAGACAAAGAAGCAGTTGGAACTCACAAAAACATTTCAGAAGATGAACCCAGTGCTGATTCACTTGTCATTGTTAACGCCAATGTTGGGTCAATAGTGACCTCAACAGCGCCTCAGAATAGCCCTATCCATGGAAATGATGGTGTTGGTGATTGTGTTCAAGTCAGTTCTAGAAAATAAGAAGGAAGTGAGCATGTTATCAATTCAGAAGGAGAATCTACTGCTGCACCACAAGACAATGTTATGTCAACATGGACAACAACATTACATGCAACAAATTATTGTTCTCACACATTAAACGCATTATACTTGTGTACAACGTATCAATCTAATCTCAGATCTCTTCACATAATTGCTTTAACACTTGATCTAAGATATATATCTAGAACTGTTGGTCCTAAATTGTGGAATAATAGTAAAATAAGTAATGAGCTATTAGTTTTGAGTGTGTTAAGAGGATGATGATGTACTTAATAAAAGAACAAGAAGTGGTGAATATGTTTGCATCGAACGTAACTTGTTTTCTGATTATAAGTGTAAACAAAACAACTTGGCTTCTGATTATTTGTTTACTAGAATATGTGCAATCAAATTACCGAAACTTAAGGATATGTTACAAGTCTGTTATTTAGTAGGCCATATTTATTTTTTATCTTGGTATATCCTTAGATTCCTGAGTGTCACTTACTACTCCTTTCTGCATGCTAAACACATTGAGATTTGTTATCATTGGCATATGAACATATAGATCAAGTTGATATTGTTATTTATGCTCTAGTTCTGAATCATGAGAGATTACTCTATTTAGGAAAGTTTCTTACCATATGCAATATATAGCTTCAGTGTTGACCTCAATGTTGACTTAAAACTTAAAGATATTTTTTTATTTAACATTAAAACTAAAGATACTTTTTTATTTGTGGCTTTTCCGTAGGCTCAACATGACATATACACACTAACCACCTAATTTTTCTTTATTTTAAATTCAAATTCCACATTATTTATTAATATTGGAGCTTAAGTCCAATAAACTCCAAATAAGCCAACCATTGCTAGTGCTCTTATATATGTATTTTTCCCTATTTATTATCCATCTGAAGAAGAAAATTTGTGTTCTTTTAAGTATCCGCTGTTATACTTTCTGATATTTACAGTACAGAAAAACAATGTTGACAACACCGTTGTGTCAACATTGAGCTTGACATTGTATGTAACATTCATTTTCACTTGTATTTAAATTGCATGTCATATATAATTTTACTAACATTTTACTTGTTGGTACCATAACAGGTGGCATACTTGGAGAGGATCAAGGACCGCGACCTCAACCTCGAGGAGCAGAACGAGATCTCCTTCGACTTGAACGAAGAAAATGAAAAGCACCATATATACAGTATAGGGAGCCTGAAGGAGGTCGTCCGTCCCAGCACCAGAGCGCCTTGGTCTCCTAGTCCTCTCGTGGAAAACGGTATTCCTCGCACATGACCGAAGCTGAGATCGCAACTTTGTTGGAGGAGCAGGAGTGGATGAAGAAGAGGCTCGAGGACTATGAGACCGAGTTCGAGCGGCAACGAGTCGAGATCATGAAGATCCTCGAGGCGCAAGAGAGGATGAAGAAGCAGTGGGAGGACTTCTTGGCTCGGACGATGCCCCCTTCCCCTGATCCAGTTCACCCCCTACCCACCCCCCTAGGATTTGAGTTGATATTTTCTTTGAATATTTTGCGGATATGTGTATATTAATTAGGATATTATTGTATATATATTTGATATTTTAGTTAGTCATAATTATCTTGCAATTGGCGGATCTGAATAATTGCATACTTTAGTATTTTTTTCTACGATTACAAAAAAAATAAAAAATAAGTAAATTCACCGACGGATAAGTTATTCCGTCGGTAAATATATTTTTTTATTTGTTTTATTAAATTTCATATATTTGGCGACGAATTCCTTAACGGTCGTTAAGTTTCCCGACGGACTGGCCCAACCGTTGACAAATGCATGGATCCGGACTTGATCCGGTCAACGGTTTATCTGTTGCTAAATAGCGACGGTTAATTTATCCTTCGGTAAATATTTAGCACGCCCAGTTGGGCGATGACTTATTTCGCAACGGTTTATCCGTTGGTAAACGAAATTACCAACGGATCGGTAAACAACGGTTTTGTAGTGTTAGAATTTCTATTCCTTTTGAATCCTATTACTATTAGATTTTTCTAAAGTAGGACTTTCCAATAGTATATATATGGGACATGGTTAGGAGAATATTGAGTTTGTCTTATTCTTTTGCACACTTGAAAGAAATGTTTTTTATCCTCCTCCCATATACACACCGCCACCGCGTCCCTTCCTATGTCTATCGAAGGAATGTTCCGAGAATATCCTAGCATTCTCATAAGCCATTCCCTCCGTGGATGCTAGCAGACATTGAAGACGAAGAAGACTTTGACATTCTCGACTTCACAGACCTTGAAGAATTCGACGACTACTATCAAGACCTTGATCGAGGATCCACCGGTTGCTGATCAACAAGAGATATTAGCTTTGGAGTGTACGAATTTGGCTGAATCTTTTCGGTCATTGTTGAAAAAAAACAAATTCTTAACAATACCAATTGATTGTATATCTATACTACATATTAACACATCAGTGTTAAGATACTTACATATGTAAATAAATTTAAAAAATAATAATTTCAGACTAATCAGATTGAATCCGATTAATCCGAATACAATCCAAATTTTCAGATCGGATTTCAAATTGAGTAAAAAGTTGCAAATCCAGATCGAATTTGACCAATCCAATACATGCACACCCCAATCTATATGAATGGATTGAAATTCATATCTGATTTAGTGTGCTTGCGAGAATGTACCCTAATTATTATAGGAATGGTAAACTATTAGAAAGAATATTATTGGAAATATTCTTTGATATTTTTTAACAAACTTATTTTACGAACTTTCACTTATTTACGAGTTAAAAAGTTGGTGCAACAATAGGATAGAAGATGATACTGTAATTTCAGGAGCCATCTATTGAGAACTACCAATGATTTGAACTACCGTACCGTTTATAAATCAAACCTCAATAAGTCATCCAGAAGATGTCGCTGCCCATGTAAAACAAGTTAGTACAATAACACGAGTAATTTACACTATCCATATTTTCCCAACCCTTGAACGCTGTTGATGTCCAAACAACATCCAAGGGCTTTGCTATCCATGTGGAAAGATCATAGGCATGAATTATATCAGGTGTATATTCATATCCAATAGCTCTGCGATAATGACGAACGTAAGCTACATCCTTTGCTACCACCGCAATATTGGTCCAAGGGACACCGCCAGAGACGATTTGGATTTTTTTTTCACAATCAGGGTAATAGGCATAGAGTTGACCCAAGGACCAACATTTACGACGAATGATGTTAAAGAGAATCCCTTTTGTTGATTGGGTCAGGTATAACTCTTCCATAGACGTGGCAGTCATCAGATTTTTGAAACAAGGGTGTTAATTGCTTCCAGGACTTGGAAGTCTGATCATAAACCTCAGGGCTAATGAACGGAGAGCCACCAAAATGATACAACATGTTTCCATTATCGAGTGGAGCACATGAGAAAAAACTAAAACGGTTCACCGGATGATCCAATTGTTTCCAAGTTTTCGTACTAGTATCCAAAACCGCGCCACCTTTGTAGTGATCATCATTAGGGGGGGGGGTGTCATTTGGTTGTTCTCTTAGCTGAGATTCTCGGTCACCGAATTGAACACGTAAATATTTGAAGAACCGCCAAGCATTTCAATATACCGTGATGAAGGAGCAATGAGAGATGGGTAAAAGTTTTCATCTAACTTGCATTGTTTCGGATCAACCTTGTGGAATTCAAACAACTGATGATCATTATTATTGTTGATGGGTAAATTATCAAGTTCTTCTAATGCGTTCTAAAGCGTTCCCCTTAACTTTAGCCTCTTTCCATTGCAAGTAATGTCCTGAAAATAACTTGAGAAGGAGGTTAGTAACGGTTTTCCGGTTTATCTAGTGATCAAACCGGATAATCGACTTTACGGTTAGAGGGTTGAAAGCCACTCTAGTGTATATAGTATGAAAGTGGGTGAGATATTGATTACCTTTAGGGGTGAATGGTGTCCCCTATTTATAGTGTTTCTCAAATGGTGATAGAGCTCCTGAGATTGCGCCAAGTGTAAGGCCATGATTGAATATCAAGGCTAAAAGCCCATTAGTTGGCTTAATGGGCCTGGCCCACGTACCAATTTAGGGTTTCCACAAGGCCAAGTTGGTAATTTCACGCTTTAAGGAACGTTCCAGAGTTCTGTCCCGTTTTTGTATCCGACATGGCACGGTCCGAGGTACGAGGTCAAGTCCGATATACGGTCCGAGATCTCGTGGCCATACGTACTACAGCTGAGCTGTGTAAACCTTTCTTAGCGTCCGACTCCGTTGTATCTCGCGCGGCACGTCCGATACCAAGAAGTGTGTCGGACATCTTTCTTGAGGTATCGGGCCTTGAGATTTTGCCCGTGGTCCTTGAAAACATACTACTCGCGCAGTATGTCGGACCATTGTCCGAGTAGAATATTTTTGGGAGTAAGCTCTTTGACGGACTAGGGCTCAAGTGTCGGACATGTGTGCCCTAGACGTCGGACTTTGTGTCCAGATAAGTCGTCCCTTAGCTCGTACAGCGAACCGAACATATTCCAACATTAACAATTATGGCTTAAATGTATATGAGCAGCAAGTACCAGTATCGTGGGGTCACTATTACAGATCCATCCTACTTCTGTGGGTGGATTCCGGTTGAGGACTGAGAATGAAGAAACATGAGATGACTTTACAAATTGGTAGTATGCATGAATTAAAAAGAAATGTTAAATTAATTCCATCCCCATTTAACTTGGCATAGTCCAAGTGTGTTTGCAACCAATTATATAGGTCGGCAGATTTTCGTAATTCGGATATATATAAGTTGTGTTGGAAATTATGAAGAAAAATGATAAATAAATAATACCTTTTGTGGTTTATTTATTTGGAGACCATTTCTTAATTATTGAGTAATTAAGATAAAGTAATATATATCCGGAAGCTACTTCGAATGGATATATTAGATACCCATAATGGACTTTGGGTTAGTGAGAAATAAGTGCTTAAGGTAAGAAGGTTGTATGGGTGTGTCCCACATTGCTTGAGATAAAGTGAAGTCTCTAGTTTATAATCTACTAGTTACTACTTGGTGTCCAAGTGGTGTAGCTAGATGAGTTGAGTACAATCCTGATCAGATTGGTACACGAAACTAGAGGACTTGTGTACGAGTGGATCGCGACCCTCGAACATGGAATGTGAACCGAACCGAGTTTTTGCTGGTTCAACCTCTCAAGACCTTCTAGAAGGATGTTGACCCATGTTAGCTTTTGTAACTCATGGTAGTTATAAATATTTAACATGGCATTTGTTGTCATTTACATGACATTTGTTGTCATCCATAATGCTCCAAATATTTTATATTGATGGACACTTATGAGATCACATGAAAGGCACTTAAGGACTTGGGAGTTACATACTCCATGCTCACATATATAAAGAGGTCCCACTTACATGTAAACATATAGAACATATACAATATATATGAGATGTAAGACATGTAAGAAAGATATCCAAAGAAATAGAAGAACAGAAAAACCCTCCC
>JAHHQI010000142.1:0-29475 GCA_028274465.1 Plantago ovata | reverse complement strand
TTTAAAGGAGAAAGCTTTATTAAGAACATTTAGATTTCTAATACCAAGTCCATCTAGTGTTTTTGGTGTGCACACTTTTTTCCAACTAACCTTACTTCTTGCTTTGCCATCTCTTTTATTACTCCAAAGAAAAATTATGTTTAGTTCATCTATTTTGGCAATACAAGATGAAGGGATAGTAGTTAAGAACATGCAGTAAGAAGGTATTGCATTTGTTACAGCTTGTATAAGAGTCACTTTTCCAACATAGGAAAGATGTTTAGAGTACCAACAATTTACTTTAGACATGACTCTATTTACTATATCATCAAAGAGATCCCTTTTTTTATGACCCATAAGGAAAGGTAATCCCAGATATTTGTCTTTTCTTTTATTTGTGATAACTCCCAATCTTTGTATAATTTCTTGTTTAGGTCTTGGTTGAGTATGTGGTGAAAATAAGATTCTGCTCTTCTTCCAACACACATTCTGTCCAGAAGCTAAAGCATATTGGTTCAAAATTTCTTCAATAGCTTTGATTGATTTATTGTTTGTTTTTCCAAAAATCAAACAGTCATCAACAAAGCTAAGTATAGGGATTGGTGGTCCATTTTTGGAGGCTTTAAGGGGTGAGAACTCTTTGTTATCCATTTTTCTAAGTAAAAGGTGTACAAGGAGTTCTTGGCAAAGGATGAATAAATAGGGAGAGATTGTGTCACCTTGTCTAATACCTCTAGTTGGACACCAAGGCTCAGACAGAAGGTTATTGATTTTCACTTTAAAAGAACAAGTTCTAATGCAGGTCATTATTAGTTTGACAATATGAGGATGGAACTTGAACTTATTTAAGGTGAATTCAATGAACACCCATTCTAGCCTATCATGGGCCTTTTCAATATCCAGTTTTAGTGCAAAGTTGTGTTGTTTTGTGCTTCTGTTTTTCTTACTCATAGTGTGAAGTAATTCATGAGCTATCATCACATTGTCACTAATGAGTCTATAGGTACAAACGCAATTTGGTAGGGTGAAATTATGTTTGCAAGAACAGGTCTGATTCTTCTTACTAAAATATCTTTGTTATGATTTTGTAAATCACATTACAAAGACTTATGGGTCGAAAGTCAGAAGGGTGTTGAGAATTTGGTTTTTTTGGTAAAAGGAAGATTGTGGTTTGGTTCAGCTTGTTATCCAGAATTCCATTTTCAAAAAAAATTTGTTATCATTTGTAAGATCTGAGGCTTGATAGTATTCCAGTTTGCCAGATAGAATTTACTATTAAACCCATCTGGTCCTGGAGCTTTATCAATGCCAATTGTTTTCAAGGCATCAAGAACTTCTTCTTCTGTGACATGTATTGTTAGAAGTTGATTTTCTTCTTCTGAGATAGTTGGGACTTCAATATCTATAAAAGGTGAGAGATCCACAGGATGTGCTTGAGATTCATTATGAAAGAAATCATAGAAATTTTTCATAATTTCATCATTTTTAAACATCCAGTTATCATTCTCATGTTTTATGCCATGGATATAATTTCTTCTTTTATGGTCAGAGGCATAAGCATGGAAATACTTAGAGTTAGTATCTCCATGTTTTAACCAATTACCTTTTGCCCTTTGTGCCCAGAAGATAGCTTTCTGTTTATTTAGATTATTGATTTGAGCTCTCAGTTCAACATCTTTTGGGCCAAGGGTAGCAGGACTATTATGTAAATTTAAAGTTAGTGTAGTCAGCTCTTTTTTCTTAGCCCTTAAGTCAGCATTGATGGTAGAAAGCTCAGTTAAAGGCCAAGAAAGAGCATTTTACCAAGTTTTTTTAAGCTATCCGAGAGATTAAAGTCAACAAGCTTAACTTCTTCTTCCCAAAAAGCCTCAAATAAAGGTTGAAAAACCCCCCTTTCGTCCCAAAAGTTTTCATATTTAAAAGCCTTTGGCGGTTTTTGTGAATTTGGGTTGGTATCCACAAGTAAGGCAGTATGGTCAGAGTTTACATTTACTAAGTTTCTTACTTTACAGTCAGGAAACAATCTAAGCCAACTATGGTTCCCACAAGCTTTGTCCAGCTTACTACAGATGAAATTACACGCAAATTGTTTGTTACACCAAGTAAAAGCAGGCCCGCTATAACCTAAGTCAACTAATTGACAAGTATTCAGACAATTATATAATGCAAACAGTCTATTCCAATTTGGCGTTAATCCACCAACTTTTTCACTTGGGTTCAGAATTGCATTAAAATCACCCTCTATTAACCAAAGACCAGATATAGAAGAACTTAAAGAAATTAGATCGTCCCATACCTGATGTTGTCTTGCCGGCTGGGTGTAGTTGTACATTGAGGTCATGTTTGCAAAGGGGGGCTGCTGTGGAAAGCTCAGCTCAAAATGCATCAGTCTCTCTGTTGACTGCAAGGTTTCAACTTTCAGCTCTGTCTGTCTCCACATGAAACACATGCCACCTATTTTTGGACAATCAGCAGAAGGGCTCACAACATGTTGTCCGGTGTAGCCTAGGCGTTTAATGCTCGCCGTTTTTGTCAGAGTTTTGTTGAGCGTAGCTCTGGTATCTAGGAGTAGAATCATTATGGGTTGATACTCTTGTATGTAGTTTCTTATTTCTTGGATGATTTCTTTCCTCAGGCTTCCTCGAACATTCCAGTATATGAACTTCATCGTTGATCTGTCAATAATTCGAACCCACTCCTTAGATTCTTTGTCCCGGATCAACCCGTCTTTGACGCTTCTTAGGTGAAAAGGCGTGATCCGTGCTGTTATCCCGCTTATTTTTGGCTTGAGAATCATGTTGTGCATGATGGCAGTCCCCGTCGCTTGGATCACAGGTAGCACCAAGTATTGAAACTCCACTGAGTCCATTGCTCTTCCAATCTGTACCATCAGTGGTGCATTGTGAAGCGGACGGATATTGAACTCGTTCCCTGAGACTATGTGAAGTTTCCCATTCAAAAGCATCTCCATCTCCAAGGCTGTCTCAAATTCATCGTCACATTCGGCTTCAAATTCCTCTCCCCCGACTTCCCATTCTGTCCCGGGTCAGCGGAATCGTCAAGTCGTCCCTCTGTCTCCGAATGAAGTGTTGCGCTAGGATTCGTGGATCTGGGAGATTGAGGCTTTGATTGATCTCCGGCGGGTTTGGGTAGAGGGTCGTATGTTGACTGAGGTTGAGATCTAGGTTCAACGGTTACTTTTCCGGGTTCTTGTAAGCTGGAAGTGGAGATTGATTGTGGGAGGTTGAGGGATTGAGGTTTAGGGTTTTGGATTGGGGATTTTTTGGAGATGATCGATTTTTGGGGAGGTAGGGTGTTAGTTCCGGGTTGTTTTGGATCAAAAGCTGGATGCATTGGTCCAAGGTTGGGTTTTGGGTTTGAAATTGGGCTTGGTTCTTTGGGCTGTTGTTTTGTCGGGCCCGTGGACTTTGTGATGGTGTGTGGCTTTGTGTTGCAAATGGGATGTTGACCGAGTTGACCACTGGCCTTTTGAGTTGAAAACCCCGGTTTCTGGTCTGGTTTTTTTCCAAAATTTTCTCTAGGGTTTGGAGTGGCGGAGACACTTCCTCCACCGATGGTGATCGTTGATTTGTTTCTTGGAGGGATTCCAAGATGTTGAGGTCTTGACTATGTTTCTGTGCTCTTTGGTTCTGTATTGCCGATTTTTTGGATCTTTGTTTTTTGGTCACTGCCTCTAGTGTCACTCTTGTCAGTATATCTTGGATTGACTGGGTTTTTGCACTCCGACGAGTGTACCGTCTTTCCGGCGGCTGCATGCTTTTGTTCGTGGGAAGGAGGGATCTGGCCTCCTGGTTGGTCATTTGGTTGAGGGGCACTCCGTTTAGCACCTCTGCACTTCTCGGCGTCGACGGGGAAATTTGCACAGCTTTTCTTTGAGTGAGGTTTGTGGTGATGATACTCTACTCAACATTTCGTTGAGTAGGTCCGTGGTTTTTGGATTGAGCTTTTTGTTTGGTTTGCAGGGGATGATGGGTTGGTTGCCGGAGGTGAGTTTCTGTTCATGCGTGGCGGTGACGGTTTATGTTGGAGTGGTGATTTGTTTTTCCGGCTGAGCATGCTGCTTTGGGAAGGAGACATTTTTGCTCTCTTGTGGTTTAGGAGATTGTTTGTTTGTTAAAACGGAATGTAGGTTTGTAGTAATAGGCTGAGAGTTTAAGTTCTTTAATTCTTTGCATGGGGAAGTGGAGATGTCTGCATTGGATATTGGAGCAGGGAAAAGATCCCTTTCTGTTGGGATATGGCAGTGGGATAGAGAAGGAGAGAAGAAATCCGATGACATTGCATTGGGACTCAAAGTTTTCTTCTTCTCTGATTGGATCGTAGGTTGCATGCCTGTAGTTTCTATAACTGCAGCTAAATTGGCAGTTAGGTCTGTAGAGGATTTCTTGTCAGATCCAATTATTGGTCCGTTATATTTATTCCCAGATTTGGTATAATCAGTTTTGGCCTCTTCTGTTGTATCTATTTGAGAATGTAGAGAGGCACTCATATTTAAATCAATATTTTCCTCTCTCTGTTTCTCTTTCCCTTTATTTGGGAATTTATTATTGTCTCTGGCATTTACTACCATGTCTGCGTCTTGTTTATTTTGTGGTAATTGCGTTGAGTATTGTCCAACAAATTGTTTATCAATGACTGAAGAATATGAACTTTCTACTTATGATCGTCACGAATTGAATTATAATCAAATTTCTTTAGGTCGATTACCGGTGTCCATAACGGGCAATTACACAATTCGAACAATTTCGTCAAATTCACCTCAACGTCTTGTTGAGACAGTCTGTTCTTGGACGCGGGAAATTTCTGTCCTTGTCTGTTTGATCTCTTGCCTTGCACCACTTGCCACTTATCCTCAGGTTTACTCTGTTTTTTCTCAACCGGAGTTTGTCCCTGAGAGGAAGTGTTTTCCGGCTGGACATTATCACCGGTTTGTTTTGGCTTTTGATTGTTTTTCGGACATTGAAGACACAAATGTCCGATTTTTCCACAAATGAAACAGAACTCTCAGTCTATTTCATAGGTGACTTTTTGGTGCCTTGAACCAATTTTCAAAGATTTGATTAGCGGTTTGGTCGTATCGATTTCAATGCAAATCCTTGCGTATTTTCCTCTCTTGGCCTGAGATGTGTGCCAGTCAATTTTTATTAGCTTTCCAATGCTTTTTCCTATTTCTGTAAGAGCGCTCGTTTCATAGTATTCCACTGGAAGCTCTGGCAATTGAACCCATATGGCGAGATTTTTGAAGGATCCTGATGCCAGTGTGAAATCCGGCTTCCATTGCTGGATTGCAAGGAAGTAATTAAAAAGGAACAAGGGCCTCGTGCTATAGCCGTGAGATAGTCATCTTGTGTCGCCATTCTTATTATATAGCAGCCTTTGCCTAGCTCCATTGATGAGACTCTGTCACTTACTTTCCATAGCCCTTGCAAGTGTTTTTCAATATTAGGGATGGATTTGATATAGCCCACTGTTTGCAAGATTAGAGTTTGCTTCCACGGTTTGTAGAGCGAAGCTAGTTCCTTGGAGGAGAATGATACAATTTCTTCCTCTTGGTTGCTCTGTTCTTGTCCTGTTTCTTGATCCTCAGAGATATTCAGAAAATCTTCATCCTCCTCCATAGGGATTTCCATGTCATTCCACACATTGCTGTAGCTACAGCTTCCTTGATTTAGAATATCCTTGAAAGATTTCTTCATTTGCTGTGTATCCTCTTGGATCTGAGCTTGCCGTGCAGTTTCTGAAGTAGGCACGTCTTGGTGGGTCTCAATATTTTTGTTTTTTTCCATTTTCTCATTTTTTTGTTCTTTTTCTTTGCTAGTACTAACAGATTGAGTATGTGCACTGTTGGTGTTTTCGGAGATCATTTGGACTGGAAGTTGTTCAGATTGTGATGTCTGTTTTAGTTGCACAAGGGGATGATGGTTTGGGATGTTTTCTGCTCGGTTTTGTTGGCTTTGATTCACTTCAGATTTCAATTTGAAGGGAGGTTTTGGGTTTGGATATGGAGAGAATTCTTCTTTCTTGTTGAGAGAGAATTTTTCCTTCATGTCTCATCTCCTCGTCTATCTTGCATTCTTGCTGGTCTTATTTATGTTTTCATTTCTAGTAATTTTCTATATTTGTCTTATGTTATTTATTTAGAATTTCATAAATTTTAATTTATATATAAAATATATTATTAAAAAATATAATATTAAACGTATCGTACATGTCCCCCTATCCTATTTTTTTGAATTTTGTCGTTTTCACGTATTCGTATCGTACCTGTATCCGTCCCCGTCTCCGTTTTCGTGCTTATGTTAAGAATGATTGGCACGTGAAGTAGTAATAAATTAAAATGGAGCATTAATTTATTTCATTTATTGACCAACCCCACTGCTCAGTTGTGCTCCACCCACATTCAAGGCATATGAGGATTTTGGACTTAAAAAACACATTTTTCATTCTGACATAAACAGAAAACATGAGTTGACATTGCCATTAAGGATAAATTAAGGTAGCAAAGTGTAAAATGTTCTACTAGAATTTAGTTGATTCTTATGCAGTGACCAGTGACTCGGTGAGTGATGCAATTGAAAAGCCTCATACTCTCTCTCTCATCCCATTTTAAGTCTCTCTGTGATCTTCGTCTTCTCAATTCTGTCTTGCCATTCTGAGTATCAGCATTCAGCCATAGCTAGCTGCCCGTTCAATTTCCCATTCTTGTAAGTAAACTCAAATGCTCTACTTCTACTTAGCTTTTACTCTTTCACTGTCACTCTAGTCTGTTTAAGTTGCCTTGTACGTTTCCAAGAATTACAATAAGGGTTTATGTTAAGTTGCTTCGTACCCTGTACTTTACATTGTTCTGTATGTACCCAGAAATCTAAATTAGTCAGCCTAAATTATATATACATGATTATAGGTCTACCCATGATTGTTGCCTTTGTTCCTGTTTGCAAATTGTGAATTGATCATGTGAAGATTATGGCCTTTTACTTTTTAGAGTGAATGTGGTGAGCACTTATGAAATGTTCTTGAAAAAATAGAGACTAGTACAATACAAGTATTCTTTTTTTTCTTCTTTTTTTTAGATTATTTTAAGCTGGAATGAGAAGCAGAAACACCTTTTTTGGTGATTAACTCATAATGCTACAGATAAGCTATAATCAGTTTCAGGAATCTTTTGCAAAAAACATACACTTAGTACTTAATAGGGCTTGGTTATTGATCTGGCTCGAATATTGTTGACCATTTTTAGAAAGAAAAAATGTTCCATTTACAAGAGTGAAATGCTGGATTGCTGCTGTGGTGTGTTTATGGCCTTAGCTTGTTCTAATTGTTGATGTTGTTGTGTCACAATGGTGTAAAGGCATTTCAGAAGAATGCTATTACACTCGAACTCGACTAGGCAAAAGCTGCTTTTACGACTGTCTAGTCGAATGAGTTGGAACCGAGGTTTTATGTTACTCCCACTGCTTGCATGCCTGTTGATTACTGTGTTGATGGTTTTAAGTTTCCGGCCTGAAATTTTGTCACTGAAGTTATCAGTTTCGAACACTGAAACCACCACTAGAAAGGTTTTTCAGCTTCAACATGACGAAGTTCAGTTTTACTCTCCGCCACACCTCAATCACAAATGCAACGAAACCACTCATTGTGCGATCTCATTCTTATCTCAGTCTCTTTCACAAACGAAGACCAAGCCTGGTCCTTACCACAATTGGGAGCTCTTTGATGTGGATTATCAGGATATGTTACAAAAGTTCAAGATTTATGTGTATCCAGATGTCTACATGAAACAGGAATCGTCTCCTTTCGCTAGCATATTTCTTCCCCATAGTGACCCATATGATCCAAAAATAGGAAATTATTTCAGTGAACACGCATTTAAGATGGCTCTACTTCAGAGTCCTCTTGTTACGCAACTCCCTGAAGAAGCTCATTTCTTCTTCATGCCGTTTTCCATCAACGTCATGCGTAATCATCCTCTTGTGCATTCAGAGTCCTCCATTTCTGAATTTGTTGCCAATTATACTTTGAGGGTCAGTTCAGATTTCCGATTCTGGAATGCATCTGGAGGTGCTGATCACTTCTTTGCATGCTGTCATTCAGTTGGGAGAGAGGCGGTCTCGAAGCATTTCGGTTTGCAGAGTAATGTCATTAAGGTTACGTGCTCATCCAGCTATTTCCAGAGGTTTTACTCTGCTCACAAAGATATAGCATTGCCTCAAATTTGGCCTCGTCAGCCTGAAAGGGTCTTGAATCCCCCTAGTGCAAGGTAATTCTCATATTTTAATCCATTCATTTAACTTCTGAAACCATGCATTACTTTCTTTACTTGCTAATTAGTAGCAAACGATTCCCTCTGAGTTACATAGATGGATCCCCTTGTGTTCTCTTTATAAGCGTAAAATTAAACAAACAAGTTTGAAAGAGTAAGATTTTTCCATATTCCTGTACACTTATTGTCATATTATGATTGCAGAAACAAACTTGTGTTCTTTTCTGGTCGAGCTCAAAACTCTCCTATCCGGAGAGAGGTACTGTCTTTGTGGGAAAACGATTCATTTTTCAGTATCTTCTCAAAAAATCCACCTTTCTCATACGAGGAAGGGTTCAGGACAAGCAAATACTGCCTCCACATAAAAGGTTACGAGGTAAACACTGCCAGAGTAAGTGATGCTATCCACTACGGTTGTGTTCCCGTTATCATATCCAACCATTATGACCTCCCATTCGCCAATATCCTGGACTGGACCAAATTTTCAATCATAGTTAGTCACAGTGATATTGTGAGGTTGAAGTCCATTTTGCTATCTGTTAACGAACAGATGTACAGGAGCCTGTACAAGAACTTGTTAATGGTCAGAAAGCACTTCACATGGCATGTTAGACCAACAAGTCATGATGCATTCTTCATGACAGCTTACCAACTGTGGCTCAAAGAGGCTTGCATCGTGTTCTGACATAATACGATCTGTGTACATTTTCAGCTTTCAGAAGTCAAGCCTCGTGACTTGTGAGTTGTACAACTTGTATGTTGTAACCATGACCGGTGTTTAGAGTAGGTCTAGTTGACTTGTGGTTGAAGTTAATCTATACAGGGAAGTCTGGACTCTGGAGCATTGTTTCATAGAGTAGGTCTAGTCAAATTTTGGTTGACGTTTGTAGTGAATACATTCCGCATGTGTAGATGAATTTCAACCACGAGGTTTATGTATTGTACTGTTGCGTTTTCCATTGTTGTCTTTTAAGATGTATGAACCAGATTACCAGTCCTTGTAATCTAATGATTAAAATGCAGTTGCTTTGGCTGGATCTTTCAGCTTGAACTGCATAACCTGGTTGGATGCTAAGCATATTTAATGGGTTTATGGCATTTTGGTGTTATGTCGATGTACGTGGAGGTTTTAGAATTGATTTACACCATAGCTAGTTCAACATATATTTCTTGTCACTATATTTTACTTCTGTTGTGTGTTTCTGCTTGATTATTAAAATTTGTAGGTGTAATTATTCCAGTTATTTGCTTCTCCCTAGTAGTTATAGCTTTCTAAGCATTGTTAGTGTGTTTTTAGTATTGTCATACTTGATTGCACCAAAGGCAACAATGTTAGCTGTTAGCTCATGAAGTTAGTAACAAATTTGAGTTCTAAGGTTCGCGTCTTGTAAACAATAAAGTACAGCAGAGAAATCTACACGTAATAGCATCTCAAGCCTTCAGCTACAAGTTAGGTTGAAATGAAAGTTTTGACTCATACGGTTTTTATATCCTTGTGATTCAATTCGGTTTCATATTCATGACAATAGTTTGATTAGTCAGGTAGCTCTTGTGTGTAAGGAGAAGGTGTAGAGTTCAATTCAAGACAAGGCAGAAATTGTGATATTTTATTTTTGTTGATAATTTATTAATAAAATCGGGGTGGTCCTTCACCGATTTAGTTGTGGACCGCACCATACAACAACTATAAAAATCTTGCTCTATAAAATTCACTCATATAAAGAATGAAATAAATAAATACACCTTCTTTGAGTTCTTTCCAAAAACCGACTTGACCTACCAAATGGGCCAAGAATCAATGCAATCAGGCCGATTGACCATAGTTAAGCCCGAAGACGATTTGTCAATATATCCGGTCCAATCGGACACTCGAGAAACTCTATTATCCAGGAAAAAAAAACAAAAAAAACAAAAAGTTGATTCGAGAAGGTTTAAGTAACCAATTGAAGAAACCAGAAGATTTCCCAATTAAAGAGACCCGAAGATTTCTCAAATTCTCCAACCTTCTCATCGAAGAAACAAAATCCTTCATCATCACAAACAAGATCTGAACTATGGCTCTCAATCCTCAGCTCTTCCCCAACGGCTTGCCGGTGCCTTTCGTCCATGAGATGTTCGTTTTGGCCAGAGACGGCGTCGAATTTGAGGTCGACAAAATCCCTGGGTAAATTCTCCTCATTCATCTACTTTTCCACGAAATTCAGCTTCGTTTTATTGTATTTGTTGATTTATTTTGCTTCAATTGGTCAATGAATTGTGTCTGTAGTTTATGCGCTTCATTTTCCCCGGATTGAATTTTGAGCTGGCCAATGGTGATTTTGTAGTACAAATTGATTTAGGTTAAAGCAATAGGCTAAGATTATGCTAGAGCCTTATTAATGTAATTAGAGTACATATGCTGCAGTTTTAATTGATGATTCCTTGGCTGAAACATAGCTTAATCCATTGGGCATAAGATTATGTTTCGATTATATAGTTCGAGTGAGTAATCGGAGGATTCAGAACAGAATCATGCTTTTATTCTGATAACATTTGCTATTATTCACCGAGAAGTCAGGTTGAAACATGAAGTAATGTCAAGTGTTTTATGATTTTCTGCTTGATTTTCAAGCTGGCTGGGGTTGTATATTTCACACACATACGATATAGCTAGGTTTTAGCCACTTAGGTGCCATTTGGTTATAGCAATAGGCTTTGATTGGTTCTTCCTCTTCTTTTTATTGTTTGCAATGCTGTAGCCTTCAAAATGTATAGAAGCTATATGCCAAAGTAAATGGATTGGAACTTGCAATTTGATGACTCATCAGATTAAACGTAGCTGCTGATGTTAGTTTTCTTCTATTTGCTTATTATCTAATCCGATTTGTCTTATTTTTGATTTGCTTTCTGTTAATAGAAAAGAGAATTAGATGATTCAGAACCATGCTTTCTTCTAATAACATTTGCTAACTCATCTAGAAGTCCGTTTGAACATGAATTGATGTGGAGTTGCATGAAAAGAAGTTATAATTTTTATGTTTCCCATTTCCTAACAGAGATGAAGGGTAGTATGGTTTGAATAAGCATATTAGTTACTTGGTTGAATATTCTTGTTTATAAATTTCTGAAAATTGAGTTTGCCATGCTATGGAGTCCAGCAACATTAGCCTTTGCAGCATTTGTAGAGTTTATTCTTTGTATTGTTGAACGATTGGCTAGTCAATTTTGTCCTTTAATTCTATGACATGTGGTAATTGTATGCGTTATTCAGCTGTTGTGGAATTTGAACCTTTCATATGCATGTTATTTGCCCATTGATTCTTGAAGCAAGTAGTGATTTATGTATGGTCCTAACTCCTAATGACTTCCATTGTGTGCAGCACTCAGGGTGGAACTGTTAAAGCGAAAGGAACCATCTACTTGTCAAATATTCGCATGGTATTTGTTGCAAGCAAACCCGTTGGGAACTTCTTTGCGTTTGATATGCCCCTGGTATGTGTCACGTGACCTAGTTATGTGTAATTATATGCTACTACATAGCTTGAAAAAGTCGCCTCATTAACTTGTGCGTTCTTCATTTCATTTAGTTTTAACATCAACAGTGGAAGTTGTGCCACCCAAAAAGCAAAACTTATTTTTTTGTCCAAACCCAAATAGAGTAATCCTACATTCTAAAATGAATATGCCATTAAGTGTCGGACAGTAACTATCGTGCACATCACACGTGGTTGGCAAATCTGAAAAGTATCTATGTTGTAAATTATATTTTCCAACAGTGGAAATCACATCTTTGTGCAAAGTTGTCAGTTGTCACACAATTAAGAAATTTGGTGGTTGATGTGTTCTACCCAAGACAATCATACACTGGAGAACAGAAATAGGCACCCTGCTATTTAGCCTAATCATTTCCGGTGTGGTATCCAGTGGCTCAAAGAAAGGAAGGATTGAATGCATTTTCATATTATCTCACTGTCTATATACACCAGAGAATCATTTAACTTTTTTATTCACTTCAGCCACCTTTTCTGAAAGTGAACTTAGACGTGTCAATATTCGTTTTGTGACCTTGTCTATTCTGCTAGATGTTGACAGGTCCAATTTCATCATTAGTGGTTTGCACTGTAAGCCAAAATGATGTCGTTCGACTTATAAGGACATGTTTTGGAGTTGTTCTCGTGCACATGACATTTGTTGCCTTGCCCTCCATAAAATTGTTACTTTTGCCGCCGAAAACAAGGATATAACTTGCTAACTGACTAACTATATCATTCTGTTTGTATTGCAGCTGTACGTGCATAGTGAGAAATTTAGCCAGCCAATATTCTTCTGCAACAATATTTCTGGTCATGTAGATCCTGTAAGTACCAACAATTTGCTTTTGCCCGCTCTGATTCCTGAGTTAAGAGGTCTAACTTCACCTTTTATTTCAGGTTGTACCAGATGGCGAGCATAGGGCCCTTTACTCCACCCACTCTTTCAAGATTCTGTTCAAAGAAGGCGGCTGTGGGACATTTATCCCTTTGTTCTTCAATTTGATTGCTTCCGTCAGACAGCATAACCAGTATCCAAGAGAAGCAGCACAGCCTCGGGTGGATCCACTCCAAGCAGCACAAACTCCTGTTGATGAAATGATGAGGCATGCGTAAGTATCTTCTGACTATACTTCTATAGTCCAGTAAAATACCAAAATTAAAACATTTTTAATGATACATCTCTTCCTGGCTTTCGTTTGCAGATATGTTGATCCAAATGACCCAACGAAAATCTTCTTGCAGCAGCCAAACTCAGAGTCTCAACTGAGGCGTCGTACATACCACCCAACCTAACCAGTGATGGTTACGCTACTCATTTCATAAACATGTAGCTAATCCTTTCAATATACAAAAGTTGTGGCTTTGAATAAAAATTCTAGATCAACTACCGTAAATGCATGTGCAATATTTCAATGTATAGATAAAATTCAACATAGTACGTATGAGGCGTATGATATTCTGGTCCTTTTATGAGTGTTAAGTTCTTATACTAGTGCATACATTCATATTTTGCAAAGTGCATCTTTTCTTTATAATATCAAGCATAGTATGATACTACAACAGAACTTATAATATACTGTAAGAAACAGCGACAGGGCAATGGCGAAGATTGATGATCAAATAGAGGAAATCAAATCGTGAGAAGAAGCTTTGACGATGTTCCTCATATTGTAGCAATACAAGCCAGTTGTGACATTCCCTCCCATGGAGAGATTGTTCACGAAGTACTTCATATCCTCGTAAAGTTCCTGAGCAGCTGTTGCATTTCGTAGCTCGATCCCATGATGCCCGTTGTTCCGCCTATAGTAAACTGTCACTTTCTGTCCACATAGCAACGCAGATAGCTGAAACGATCTCTTCCATAATGGATCTTTCGTATCCATTTTCACGTACATCTTTGGCAACTGGTTAAGTCGATCCCAGTAGATTTGCGAAGTCTGATACGGATTACTGAACGGTGAATCCCTATTCTCATTTTCATTCAAAGCTAGAGTCCATAAAACATCATTCACGTACAAGGGAATGTACGGATCATCTCTCATATTGATCTCCTCTTGCATACGTTTTTCCCCACCAAAGAACGCTTGGTTCATCAACAGACCTCTGATCTGCAATGGTCTCATGTCAAAATCAAGGGCGCGTAAGGCCACTTGGAAGGCGATGTTAGCTCCGGCACTGCTTCCAAGTAGGAAAACGTTGGAGAAGTTCGCATACTCCATCCACGGGTCACGACCTCCTAGCTCCAGAGCCTGGTCTCTAGCCCAGAAGATGGCGTTTAGGGCGTCATCATAAGCTGCAGGGAGTTTGTTCTCCGGTGCCAGACGGTACTCAACCGAGGCTACGACAGCCGGGAACTGGGAAGCGACTTCGTTGCAGAAGTTGTGGAAGATGACAGTGGAGGCGCTGTAAAGGATGAAATCACCTCCGTGAAAGTATATAATGAGGGGGAGTTTTTGGTCTTTTGGTGGGTGGAGGGGTATGTAGAGGCGAACGTAGGCTTTGGTGTTGGGGCTTAAGGGTATGTCGGTGGATAGGGCTTTTGTTGGTGTTGGCTTGGAATCCTCATATGGTGTAGGATCTACCATAGGGATTAGGACTTGCCTATTTAAGGAGGTGCCATCAGAGTTCCATGATATGCCAAGAGCTTTGAAGGCTTCTTGCCATGTATGGTTCTGTTCTTGAGCTTGGGTTGCTGTTAACTGTGAAGAAATGGACAGGAAGAGAACAATCAGAGTGAGACTAGTGTGCATGGCTCCTGCTGAGTTTGTTCGAGGAGAAACTGGACAAGTATTTTAAGCTAGCTGGAGAACTAATTATTTTATACTTCTATGAGCTAGTTGATGATATACACTGATTCTCATACCTGAAAATTTGTGAAACATTTAATGTACCAACTTAATTGGTGTCTTAAAACCTTTATGTCAAAGGGGCGTCCTTATCCACAGTAGCCAATAGGTGCTTCATCTCTAAGGTTTTTTTTTTTTTTTTTTCTTTTAACCGCAAAATTTCATTACTTGCTAAAACAAATCAGAAAAATTACAAGAAAAAGTCCACAGGTGCATCAGAGATGCATACGTGAACGTGAAAGATGTACAACCAAAACCAAAACTGACAAGACAATTGAGAGTGCAACGCAACTTGAATCCTTATCTAGTAGCCAATAGGTGCTTCATCTCTAAGGTTAGATTATATAATTTGGTAGGACGAAGGAAGTACATTTTACTTTTTTGTCCGTCTCAATATATCTATGTTAATGACTCGTATATATTGTTTTCCCCCACCTTATGAAGATTTCACAAACGAACTCAGCTAGGACTCAGCCATTGCTTCTCCTTTCGACAGTACGTATGTATTCTTTCATCTAACATTCAGTAGCTGATGAAAGTGTTGATGGGTAAATTATCAAGTCCTTCTAATGCGTTCTAGAGCAGTCCTCTTAACTTTAGCCTCCTTCCATTACAAGTAATGTCCTGAAAATAACTTGAGGGGAGGTTAGTAACGGTTTTTCGGTTTGTCTAGTGATCAAACCGGATAATCGACTTTACGGTTAGAGGGTTGAAAACCACTCTAGTGTATGTAGTATGAAAGTGAGTAAGATATTGATTAATTTTAGGGGTGAATGGTGTCCCCTATTTATAGTGTTTCCCAAATGGTGATAAAGCTCCTGAGATTGCGCCTAGTGTAAGGCCATGATTGAATATCAATGCTAAAAGCCCATTAGTTGGCTTAATGGGCCTGGCCCACGTACCAAATTAGGGTTTCCACAAGGCTAAGTTAGTAACCTCACGCTTTAAGGAACGTTCCAGAGATATGTCCCGTTCTTGTATCCGACATGGTGTTCGATACACGGTCCGAGGTCCGAGGTAACGTCCGATATACGTTCTGAGATCCCGCGGCCATACGTATTACAGCTGAGCTGTGTAAATCTTTCTTAGGGTCTGACTCCGTAGTATATCGCGCGAGACGTCCGATACCAAGAAGTGTGTCGGACCTATTTCTTGAGGTATCGGGCTTTGGGATTTCGTCCGTGGTTCTTGAAAGCATACTACTCGCGCAGTATGTCGGACCACGGTCCGAGTGGAATATTTCTGGGAGTAATCTCTTTGTCGGACTAGAGCTCATGTGTCGGACATGTGTGCCCTAGACGTCAGACTCTGTGTCGAGCTAAGTCGTGTCTTGGTTCGTACAGCGAACCGGACATATTCCAACATTAACATATGTCCCCCTAGTTTCCAAGTATCTTGGTACAAGATAGTTGTGTAACTATCAGTATAGTCCGAGTCTCTTGTGATTCGTACTATTATTTGCGGTCGAAAATTTTCTAAGTTTCCGTCCGAGTTCGTAAGTACTCCAACCCTCCTCTTTTCATTCCATTCCCCCCTCTCCTTTTTATAGTCCGAGTAACCTAATACTCGGAGTATAAAAAAGAGATTTTGAATTTTGAAATGTCAAGATCCGGGTTTTAGTATTATTTTTCTCGTCCGACTTAGTATCTCCTCTTTGTCCGACACTTCTATTTCTTGACGTAAGAAAAGAATGTCCTTTGTAATCTTCAAATCCGAGTGATGCCAACAGTTAGCTTGATTTTGCAAGCTCTTCTTTCTTAAGGATTCTTCCGAGTAAATCAGCTTCTCCATCCGAGTAAGTCACATCACTATTTGCGACACTTAATGGCGATGTTTTTTCTCGATTTTCGGGAAGTCTGGGGTCAAACTGTCTTTTCATCAGAAGTTTCAATCTGAGCCGTTGATTCCGACTCATCTAACGGTTAAGAAGATTGCTGACGTCAACGACGGTTCGTATTCCGGGGTTGCCCTTCTATAAATAGGGGTGGATTAACTCATTTCTTCACTTTTCGCTAATTGCAATAATTCTCTCACTAGAATTTGCTCTCGGTCCGATAACTGCGTCCGACATCCATCCGAGTTCAGCAATCCAGTTCATCTTTCCAAACTTTTTTTCAAGTAAGTTGATCTCGCTCCTACTAATTTTCTTATGTATTTCCTTTTACTTATCTCCCCCTTTTTTCCCCTTTCCTCACAATGTGCTCTTTTGTTCAACACTTTGCGGACTTAACGAAAATACTAAAATAACCTCTCGGACGAAACCAACCACTTATTTGATTTTAATTTGTTCCTCCCCTCTTAGGATGTCCGAGAGAAGCAACGTGAACGAGACAGCTAGGTCAGAGAATGTCGACATGTCGGACATCGACATGCTCGACTTGTCTTTCCTTGATGAAGGCCCTGTCGTGCCTCCATCCTCAAGTATGCCATCCAGTTCGACTCCGATGCTCGAGCCTGCTCAGTCGGATGGGCATATTAGCGCGCGACGCATCCGAGGAGGATGATCTGGGTAATACTCGTCCAGATCGTCGAGATATTTTAAGCCGAAGAAAAGAGCTCC
Source organism: Plantago ovata (assembly GCA_028274465.1). Classification (NCBI taxonomy): domain Eukaryota; kingdom Viridiplantae; phylum Streptophyta; class Magnoliopsida; order Lamiales; family Plantaginaceae; genus Plantago; species Plantago ovata. The sequence goes on along the minus strand of JAHHQI010000142.1, from coordinate 12,294 downwards.
CGGTGAGGTCTCCTTCCCCGGGCCCTGCCCCTCCGACACGCATTCCTGACGACATCATGATGGGGGCAGCGCGAGTTGCTGGCCATGCGTATCGGACTTCACAACGTGTCCCAATGCCGCGCTCTCCTACTATCACTGAACTCTCCAGTGACTCGGAGGGTTCTCCGAAAGCCTTGGAGATATCAACTGCTGTGCAATCTGTGCGGCCGGTCCGAAGTGTTCTTCCAAAGGGGTTTACATCCCACACTGTCCTGGAGAGCGACGAGGATGAAGACACCTTAGTCAGCCGATCAAAATGGGCTCCGAGCTCCTCACGTGTCGGGCAGTCATCTGGGGCCGGTTCCTCTGGCGGAGACGGAACCGTTCCTCGAGACTTAATTGGACCGGATCTCATCCCCGACAATCCAGATGAGGATGAAGAAGACGATGAAGACGATGATGATGATGAGGCCGAGGAGGAGGAAGAAGGCCCGAGAGAAGACGTTCCTCCGGTAGGAGTAGAGCTCGACGCCAAAGGCCGAGTTATTAAAAGAACGAAGCGCGGAGAACTGAAAGGTACTGAGGCGAGGCGAAATAAATTTCCTCGGGTCGTTTCTGCAGTAACTCACCCGGATCCCGATGGTGAGTTAAACGAACTCGGGTCTACTCCCACTTGCTTTTCTACTGTTCATGAATCGGAACTCAGTCGAATTCGATACGAGTACTCAATTCCGGATTCTCTTGAAATAATAGCCCCGGATTCCAAGTACGCCTTCTACAATCCTCCTACCGGATGTATGTTCGTTCATTTAATGTCGCTTGAACGGGGGTGGCGAGTACCGTACCATGAAGGGTTCAACGACATCTTCAACAGTCTGGGGTTCAGCCCTTATCAACTAATTCCGAGTGCCTTAGGCACTCTAATGTGTTTCGGAGTTTTCTGCCACATCCGAGGCGTAGAGATAAACTTCCTAAACTTCAATCAAATTTTCCGAGTAGCTATGAGCCCGGGTAACGACGACTTTTACTTCTTTAAAGCTCGGTCCGGGCACGCCTTCATCTTGGATGCTCCTTCATCGGCCGGTTGCAAGTGGTGGAACCGGTTCATCTTTGTTAGGAAGCTAAGGACTGAGAACATGTCGGACGCGAAGGCGACCTCGCTTTTGGATTGGGGTTTTCCCAAGAAGTTCTTTCGAGGTATGTACTCGGATTCTAGGCCTCTACTTAGTCGGGTGGATGACTGGGTAGCCGAATTCAAAAAAGAAAACAAGGCCAAGACTATCCGATACTACTATTACGACTTGATTCTTCAGCCGTTACCATACCTTGCCGGACTAACCCCTCCGGTAAAAACGGGTGTTAGTACCAGTTTTGGTAAGTTTTTTTTTTTTTTTTTTTGTTTTTGTTTTTTTTTTATGTGCCTCTCTACTTTATTTTTCTCGGATATCTTTTTGTATATCGGACTAACTTTTCCTTTCTTTTGCAGATTTTTGGCTGCGTTACATAATGGGCCGAATTGTCGCTGCTGCTCGGGCCAACCGTGAAAAACAAAGGCAAATGGTGGAGGACAACCTTCTCAAACAACAAGTCCAAACACCCGGCTTCGTTCCCGTACTAGTCAACCCAAAAAATGCGGTTGACTATTACGAAATGGAGAAAGAGGTCGAGAAGGAGGGGACCTCTATGCCGGTGATCCCGACCCCCAAAGCCAATGTCGGCCAAGCTAAAGGGCAAAAGGCTCCTGCTCCTGTCGCTCAACAAGGGAAGAAGCGAGCTGACCCGAAGGGGAGGAGGGTTGCCTCGGACACGGTCGACGTGGACGGTGACAGTCCTCAAAGGAAAAGGGCCCGGGCCGATGAAGTGGAATTTGTCGACCTGACGACCAAGGAGGGCCGAGATGCTGAGGTCTCGCGCCTAATGTCCATGGATGAGTACGATCGTGCTCACGCTCTCGGACAAATTAGCCGACAGGTAATTGTTTTTTCTTGATCCTTTACAAGTTCTTTTCCTTGTATTTTATCCTTAACCCTTTTATCTTTCTTTCTTTTGAAGCTGAACTGCTTCATTCGGGCGATAAACGACCTGGCCGACAAGCGTCTTGAGTCCGAGTCCAGGACAAAAGAATTGGAGAAGAAGGCTGAACTTGCCGCTTCAAAGGTCGAATCCCTGGAGGCCGAGATCCGGACATTGAGGAGTAAGAACTCGGAAATGGCCAAAAAGGTGAGCGCTGAGGCCTCAAAGAACCGGTTGTACAAGGATTCGTTCCATGCAATCGGGACTACATTGCTGCGCTTCCGGGACAAGATTGTCGAGAAGCTGAGGTTCGCCCGAGTAGAGGCAGCTGAGGACTTCTATGCCTCGGTCTCTTATTTGTTCGGGAAGCAGCAGGCTCGAGAAGAAGGCCGCGAGGAGGGTTTCAGGGCGTGTCTCGGACAGATGATGCGGCTCGGGTACGTGAAGGAGGGTCTTACTTGCAACCCTAACAATCTCTCTGCCTCTAAGCTCGATGATAGCAAGAGGGGCGACTCACTGACTACCCGGACCGCGACATAGCGGACAAGGCGATCGAGGATGATGAGTTCGGGGCCATTGTGTCGAAAGATGATCCAAACTTCCCAGTGAGGCTCGGCTCTTACCCGACTTGGTTTCTAGAGGTTCTGAGGGCCGGTCTTCTCGCTCCTTCCCAGGCGAATGAGGCTTGGAACTGCGCCTTCCTCACTCTTCCGGGACCTGTTTTTGGGCGAGCTTGTGCCTTCGTCGAACCGGAAGTTTGCCAGTATCGGGCTAGGCTGATCAAAGAGGCCGAGGCCATGAAAGCAAATGGGGATCAGCGTGAGCTCCCGGCTATCGTCTAGGCACTCGACTCTAGGCTCTTCCCTTTGCAGACACCTGTTGAGGCTCCGAGTCCAGCTTTTCCACTATTGTTGCTCCGACAGAAGATTCTTGAAGGCCAGGTATGCCCGAGCAAAATTGTACTCGATACACTTGTCAACTTTTGAAACAATTTTTCCTTTTCATGCACTAAGTATCTTTCATTCGGCCCTTCATGGCATTTGTAATTCGGATAATTCGTACTCGTATGTACTCATTTTGTTTAATAAGTTATGCCGGATAACTTGTGTTCTTTTATTGATAAAATAGCTAAGTATTTTATATTGGAGGTTTATAAGTCGATGACTTTCTTTTGAGTTAACGTGGATCCGAGGAAATGTCATCTCGGAGTTTGTCATGTGCTCTTGTAAAGTTGAAATTTTACAAGTGTTTGTGACTTTTTCCACGAGATTCTGTTCCGAGGAAATTTCATCTCACAGACTATGTTCCGAGGAAATTATATCTCGGAACGTGTCACGTGCTCTTGTAAATTTGAAATTTTACAGGAGTTAGTGACTTTTAATCTGAAAACGTTGTCCCAAGTAAATTATATATCGGAACTCTCACGTGCTCTTGTAAATTTGAAATTTTACAAGAGTTAGTGACTTTTATGTAAGAAAATATGGTCAGAGTTACACCTAGGGTACGCAACGGAATTTCAAAAATTTTCTTAACATACAGGTTAATTGATTAAGCATATGTCGTATATATATAAACACGTCAATTAGAAGACTAACCTTACTTCCAAAGCAGCTTCCAAGTCTTCGTAATAATCCGGTGTATCTTCTCCTTCGTCGAAGTCGAAGATATCTGCAATACTCTGATTATCTACAAGACAATAAGAGTTAGTTTCCAGCTCCTAGAACCTCAACCTTGGTATCCACGGATGAACAGCCTATCGGAAGAATGCTAGGATATTCTTTGTGTGACCAAGAAGACGGGGCGACGATTCCTCCGGCAGAGGTGGCGCGCGCGTGTGGCTAAGGGAGGAGGGGAGAGCTTTTATTTTCTCTAAGAAAACTGGGTAGAATAACTGTGTGCGAAACTGTATCTGAAACTGTATGTTTAAAAGCTCTCTAATAGTCTACTATATATAGTAGTCTATAGAAGCCTAAAGCATAAGCAATTAGACTTCGTAAAGGAATAAGAATCTAATTCTTATCGCACAAGGAAACCAATATCAAGTCTAGATTCATTCCCAATCAAATCAAAACTCAATCAGGAAAATCTAACTTATCCATTGGACTTCTAATAGAGGAAGGAGTCGAACTCCTTCCCCTATCTCCCATGCGCGCGCGCGCCTCCTAGGGACAGTAGGTGGGTCCCAATTTTGGGACCCACTTATAGTTCTAAGGCAATTCAAACTCCAAGTAGATTTTTCCCAAGTGCATATGTTAATTCTAAATTAACATATCCTTTCAAATCAAACCTCCATTATATTTCCAAAATATAATCTTTAATTGTATTTACATAAAATACAATTAATTAGCCAATTCAATTAATAATTCCAAATCATTAATTGAGCCACCAAATATTATAATTAATTCCAAATCAATTATAATCCATCAATCACAATTAATTCCAAATTAATTGCGATTCCATCTTCAAGGATATTCTGATAGGCTGAATCACCACATAGTGTGACTCATAGGGCCTCATCGTATTAAGCAAGTCCTAGACTAGGCAACATGGAATTCCTAGACGGTTCCATTTGCAATATTAATACGTGAGGACGTTTGAGAGGTTTCTCAAAGCTAACCCTTTCGTTGTGAAGCCTGTTGCGCTCAACGCGGCGATGGTAACGTCCCTTCATCTGACTTGCTCGAATGTATCTAGGATCGATGAAGTGTCTATCCCAATAATACATCCACGGGCGTCTCAGGGAGTTGCTTGGTTAAGATATACTTATGACCATCATAATATATCATTTGCATTGGCCAGTGACTTTACCAACACAACTATGCAGACTATGAGCAGTGCTCTCCTGTGCTACACTTGAGAGATGAATCCTTCACAGAATCTCACTTATCACCCCCATTTGTATGTAGCCATAATCCTGGATCGTGTCTTAGGTCAGCTGCTTATTCAGAGCTGACATCGACGGGTCCACCAAGGATATGGGGCAACAAATGTGATGATAAAGTCCTGTAAGTACAAAGGACGACTGGCATCACTTCGACAACTCACCGGTTCCCATAGACACTTCGGTGTAGAGTATACATCGATGGGAGTGTCCGGTGGGTACTTCCATTGTTCGATAAAGCTTCTTCGAACAACTATGCGCAGTTATGGGAACGTTTCTCGATTGTCCAACAATCCGTTCCGTGGCCGTGGGATCGGCTCACACTTGCTCCAACAAGTATAACCTCCACGCATACTAGTCTCGTCTGGTTCATTCAGACCCCCACATCCGAGATGAACCTCGACTAAGGAGAGTTTGGGATAGATGATAACTCACATAGCTCCCACTATCTGTGTGATCGGTCATCTATCCGAGGGGACATGTTTAATATCAATACAGACAGTAATAGAGATATGACATGCTGCATGCCTGGTGTAATATAAATATGAAAGCGATACTCAATAGTAAAATGCAACAAACATATATTATATTAAGTTGACCTGTGTAATAGTACGTATATGCCCTCTACAAGGGCACCATGCCCTTAGTAAGGACTGTCTCTAGGACATATACACTATCAATCTCCCACTTGGACTAGAGCCAGTCACCTTTATGCCTAATGACCAGATTAGCATAATGTCTTAAGTGGATTTCCACTGATAAGACCTTGGTGAAAGGATCTGCCACGTTGTCCGTGGTAGAGACGCGTTCTATACTAACTTCTCCTCTATCTATAATCTCACGTATGACGTGATATTTTCTAAGTACATGTTTGTTCTTGTTTGTAGGTCTAGGCTCCCTAGCTTGAGCGACGGCGCCCGTATTGTCACAATAAATCGTTATTGGACTGGGAGCAGGAACAACCCTCAATTCCTTTAAGAACTCTGAAATCCAGACAGCTTCTTTCGATGCTTCTGTTGCAGAAATGTACTCGGCTTCTGTGGATGAGTCAGCAACCGTGGCTTGCTTAGAACTCTTCCAACAGACAGCTCCTCCGTTCAATTTGAATACGTATCCTGTCTGTGACTTAAAGTCATCAGGATCTGATTCAAATCCAGCGTCGACATACCCAGACATCTTTAATTCTGGTTCTCCACCAAACACCAAGAACATCTCTTTAGTCCGTCTAAGGTACTTAAGAATGTTTTTCACAGCAGTCCAGTGAGGTACTCCTGGATTCTGTTGGTGCCGACAAGTGACACTAAGCGCATATGCCACATCGGGCCTTGTGCAATTCATTGCATACATTATAGACCCTACTGTCGAAGCATAGGGCACGCGACTCATTGCATTTCTTTCTTCATCAGTTTTAGGACCATCCTTAACTGATAAGACAATCCCATGCCTAGCTGGGAGAAAGCCTCTCTTTGAGTCGTCCATCTTATAACGCTTCAGTATTTTGTCGATGTAGGTGGACTGTGTCATTCCTAACATCCTCTTGGATCTATCTCTAAAGATCTTGATCCCTAGGATGTAGTTCGCTTCACCCAAGTCCTTCATCGAGAAGGTACTTGATAACCAAACTTTAGTCTCTTCTAGCATAGAGACATTGTTTCCCATGATCAAAATGTCATCTACATAAATGATCATGAAAACAACTCCTTTGTCGCTGTGTCTCGCGTAGACACAGGGATCTTACTTGCTTCTGATGAAGTCAAACGATTTGACAGCTTCATCAAAGCGGATATTCCAGCTCCTTGACGCTTGCTTTAGCCCATAGATGGATCTTTGTAATTTGCATATAGCAGTTGGCCTGGTTTTACTAATAAAACCTTCCGGCTGTACCATATAGACCTCTTCCTCAAGGTTGCCATTGAGGAAGGCAGTCTTTACATCCATCTGCCAGATTTCATAATCATAGTAGGCAGCTATCGCAAGTAGAATTCGAATGGACTTCAATTTTGCTACCGGTGAAAAGGTTTCATCGTAATCGATGCCATACCTTTGCGTGTAGCCTTTCGCCACAAGCCTAGCTTTGTGCGTTTGTACCTTGCCATCGACATCTGTCTTTCGTTTAAAGACCCATTTGCACCCAATTGGTCTAACCCCTTGGGGCAAGTCTACCAAGTTCCAAACTTGGTTCTGGTACATTGAGTCCATTTCTAATTCCATGGCCTCTTGCCATTTGTCTGAGTCAATATCAATTATTGCCTCTTTGTAGGTCTCGGGATCTTCCCGATCTAATAAACCGACATCAAGTTCACTGATGTCTTCTATCATAAGGCTTTGCTTCTGAGGTCCTCTTAGGATCCTCTTCGACCTACGGAGATCGACTTGTTCTGGTGCTTTTCTTTTCTAGCTTCGTGTAACGCGAACATTATCAGTGGGTACTGATGCAGCTGGTCACTGGGCGCCACCCTGTTCCCTTGCGGGAGGCTGCTCTTGTGCAACTTGTTGCACAGGTTGGTTGACAACGGGTTCTATTGGTGTGGTTTCAACTGTTGATCTAATCACAGGACTCCCACTGACTATGACATGCCTAGAAAGTGTCATATCATCACCCTTGTCTGCTTCGAAAGCTCCCACTGAACTTGAGTCCAAATCAGAAGATTTAGAGACCTCATGTTCGCGCGTGTCAAAGTCTTGAATTTCTTCAAGTTCTATCATGTCATCTAACCTCTCTTCTTCGAGGTATTCAGCTTCTAAAAACTTCACGTTTCTAGACACGATCACCTTGTGATCTTCAGCATGATAGAATTCATAGCCTCTCGTCTGACGAGGATAGCCTATGAAATATACTTTGACACCCGTGGCATCTAACTTATCAGTGAGCATCAGTTTGACTATCGCAGGACAGCCCCAAGGTCTAAGATAGCCTAGTGAAGGCTTCTTTCCCTTCCACAACTCGTAAGGAGTTTTCTCCACTGATTTAGATGGTACACGGTTCAGAATGTAGATTGCAGTTTGTAGTGCATATCCCCACAGATACTTTGGAAGAGTCGAGAATCCAATCATTGATCTTACCATGTCTAACAGGGTTCGATTCCTCCTCTCAGACACACCGTTTAACTGTGGTGTTCCAGGAGGAGTCCATTGCGATTGAATTCCATTTTCCTTCAAGTAGTCGATAAATTCTTCACTAAGGTATTCACCTCCTCGATCTGATCGAAGAGTGACTATCCTTAGGTTCAATTCATTCTCGATCTCATTCCTAAACTCCTTGAATTTCCCAAAGGTCTCGGATTTATTCTTCATAAGATAAATATATCCATACCTTGAGAAATCGTCAGTAAAGGTAACGAAGTAAGGATAACCCCCACGCGCATGGACTTTAAAAGGTCCACATACATCGGTATGTATGAGTTCTAAGCAGCGAGTGGCACGAACACCTTGTCCAACAAAAGGTTTGTTCGTCATCTTACCCTTAACACAAGATTCACATGTACCATATGATTCAAAATCAAATGGTTCTAAGTAGTTCAACTTCCTTAGTCTTTGAATCCGTGTTTCATTGATATGGCCTAGCCGACAATGCCATAGATAAGATGGATTATTCTTCCTACTTGAAGACGGTTGTGTGTTATGTATTTGAAATAAAGGTAGACTACTTTGTAAAATATATAAACCATTCACCAAGCGAGCTTTTCCATAATACTGATCATTTAATGAAAAATAACAAGTATTATTCGCAAATCGAAAGGAAAAACCCATATTGTCTAACAATGGAATGGAAATAATATTTCTGACAATGGATGGAACAAAATAAACATTATCAAGTTCTAAACATTGTCCCGAAGGTAAATCTATCTTGCTGCGTCCAACGCGTTTGGCTTCAACAGGATTGCCGTTTGATGAACGCGCGGATGTCGTGCTCCACGCGTATCAAATAATATTTGTAATTAGCCGAAGGCAATCCACAACTACAACGAAAACCGTAGTGTAGCAGTAGAATGACTCGAGTGTCGTTCTCTCAGGACTATACTAGCTTTATCAAATCTAATTTAGAATATAAAAACAGCAAACAGATAGCAAGGGGTTTTTCTAATAGATAATGGAGATTGGTGATAGTATGGTCCTTCTTAACATAACGGGTCGATAATCATGCATAAATTCCTCGGTCTTGCATAGAGATCTCTGAATCAATCTAGTGTCCTGTTGCAAATATTAAGCACTACGAAGATAATTGGTCTGACAAGTCAATCACTATTGTCCTAATGTGTTCCGTAATTATTCAACACTACGAAGATAATTGGTCTGATGGTCGACAAGTGTCCAATTGTGCATAATAATTAATACAACATACGAGAATTTAGGCTGTGCCTGATCAACGAAATAAAGCAATGACACGGAGTATAATGCGCGATATAGCCATTAGCATGATTATCTTCCCTTCGCTAAGAATTCACATACTACCACCAACGATAACTTTAGCTACTCATAATTGGCATGCAATCAACAGAAATCATAGAAGAAAACATGTTGAAAGATATATAAAAATAAGTAGAATAAACCGTAAGATACAATGTTACCGAAGGATGTCAGTCTGCGAAGAATCGCGATCTTACAAGCTCCAAACTGCTATGAAAAAGTATCTCCTAAGCTACGAACCCCCAGAACAGGCTCTGGGAAGTCCCTACCTAAAACTACAGAGAAAGGTGGGAGAATAGGTCTGGAAAAGTATGGATTTCGGAGAAAAACTGAGCAACTATATATAGGCCTCGAAATAGTGTGGGGCGATTCGCCCCACGTCCCGGGCGGTTCGCCCGGGAGTAATTTTCGCGGAATTCCGCGTTTTCGACGCGTTTTTGGATTTCTTCCCCTTTTCGGACTCGGTTTCTAACTTCTAGTGGCCTTCTAACCTCCAGATTCGACCCCTAGACTCCAAATCCTATCCGGAAACCTTCAGATACTCCAAATAGGCTTCTGGAACACCAATTCCTTGTCAACTTCAATATAATTGCCCGGAAATCTTCGAATTTCAACCAAAACCTGTAAAATAAAATCTAAAGGGAAACGTGACACTATTCTAATAAAATGCATTAAAATATAGCTAAATTAACATAGAGGATAGCTAAAATAGGTGAACAAGACTCGAATGACAGTGTAAAATACACATTCATCAAACTCCCCAAACCGAACCTTTGCTTGTCCTCAAGCAACTAAGCTAGACTCTAATACAAAAAACATGCAAGACACAAAATGGAGTCTCATGCCAAATAAAATGAACTAATCTACTGAATCTACCAAATAACATATGAACAAAAACCATATAAATCAAAGCATGAATATAGGTTGAAGAATACCTCGATTGACTTATACACATCCACATAAGCACTTATGTCAAGACAAGATAGTCTCTCGTAACATTCTCTACCTGAACCTAGTCAGTGACGACGTAATGAAGCATGCTAAGATACGAATGGTTGTCCCGTGCCTATGAAACTGAGGACTTACTGTTGTTCCACCATGTTAAGACTTTTCCTCAAAAGAGGTTGAACCAGTATTGGCTCTCATCAAACGAAGGAGGGTTCCCTATAACTTAAGCTATTCACCACTTCCTGAATGGCAGGACGAGGTGGTCTAGAACAGATGACACTCAAGACAAAAAAGATAAAAAATAGGAAAACAAGATTACGAACATTACAAAAATGGAAAAGACTCAATACTTTGCTAAACTGCTATTTGGCTTTCTTTTTTTCGGACCCTTCTTTGCTTTTTTGGGGTCTTTTCTTTTTTTTTTTCTTTTTTTTTTTCTTTCCAGATTCTTTTTTTCTTTTATTTTTTTTCTTTTTCTCTTTTTTTTCTGGAATTTTTCTTTCTTTTTTTTCGATTTTTTTTTCTAGCCAGCAGTAGCATAACAAAGAGAGAAACAAAATGACTCACACGACTTCCCCAAACCTATTCGAAAGAATAGGTTGGAGTACAAAATTTACAGAAAAGGAAAAATAAACTCACGATACGGAAATGAAAAACAGAAACAAGTCTAATGATGGTGTAACCCCCTCCCCAAACCTATTCGGAAGAATAGGTTATAAACAAAGGATCACACAACCTCACACTACCTCCTTCCTAGTTATTTAGCAATCTCAAAGCATGGTGAAGACTTGTTGCCTCTTAGGTACATAATTACTCGGGAAACAACCATAAGACCCTAACATGCATCATCCTATTATAAAGGCCTTCGTGAACCGCAGTAGAGAAAACACCACTAAGTGATGTCGAGACTACCATGCTTAACTAAGTGCAATACATAAATGCGACAAGCCAAGCGAGAAAAACCTCAAACAAATTCATAGAGATGAAGCATACGATTAATGGCATAGTTAGTTGATCTACTCAATAAAAAAGTTCAAAAAATTCGACAATAAACTCCATATAAAACATGCAAGACTATCCTAGGATGAATGTAGTGAATGCAACCTAAAAAATCTAAGAAAGCAGTAAACGTGCAAATGCAAATGCAGACGGATAAAGCATGCGAGGTACTATACTCATCCTACCAATACCAAGCTCCAAACTAACAACATCAGATCACTTAAATCCCATCCCCCCTCATGAAATTAACGCTAGTCCCTAGCAGTAAGAAAATGAGGAAATAAGATGTGATACTAGATGTTACCCCATGGTTTGGCCTCGGTCGGCTGAGTATGCTGCTTGTGATTTATTGGGCCTCCTCTGGGAGCTTTATAGTGTGTCATCAGGTCTTCTGGTAGGTGCGGTAGTTCCATTTTTAGGCCGGACAGGAACAACTCCTCCATTAGAATCATCATTGCCCGTATGGCCTTCATTGTTACTACTGTCACCATCATCATCGCCAGTAGAGTTGCAGTGGCAGGTAGAATTCTCAAGATTAGCCGCCGATGTTATGGAATCCTCCATCCTGTAGCCCTCCAATAGGATGTGAACTGTTGAAGGGGAAAGGGCAGTGGTATTAGGACCTCCCCCTCCAATGTTTTACACCACGAGAAGGTTACAGTAGGCTGCTCGGATACTTAGAAGTCTTCTACCTTTTTCTCAATTTTGACCCATTCTCTACGGTGGATCCGACCGATATCTATATGATGTCACTTTAGTGGCAGGCAAGGGGCACCCCAACAAGGTGCTGGACACCCATGTCATATGTTTTGGACCCAAATAGCGCTTTTGCGATACTTCTAGCAACTGCGAAACTCAAGATGAATCCGCCGCGGCGAGAAGAGAAGTCCCGGGTGCCCTTCCTGTTCATCGAACTCTGCTAGTCCTGTGATGGCGTGAGGACGTAATAATGGTTTCTGTCCTTCAGTGGCGCGTATGAATATGGCATAGGAGTCCTTCTCCAGGTGTACTCTAGCTCCTCCTCTTGGATAATCCACGACGTTGTTTGCCAAAACCCCTTGGCTCGA
>JAHHQI010000140.1:0-18339 GCA_028274465.1 Plantago ovata | reverse complement strand
AACACATGAGTACTATTCAACCGATCATTGGCTTGGCTCCGGTCAAATAACATCAATAATGTATTCTCATATATACTTTGAGTAGATATTCATTCATAATATTGGGTGAAAGACAGATGTAGGCAGCATAATAGTTGCTTGTTGGTCGAGTAGATAGGCCTTCAAATCCAAGAATATGGACATGGACATTTGAATTAATTAACTCTCACTTCACATATACTACTAGTATAAAATAACAACAATAGTATTATTAGTATATTTGACATGTTCTAAATTATGGAAATTATGACGATGTAAGAAGTTGTGTCACCTGGAAAACCTTAAACCACCTTTACTTGCATTTGCGCTCTCTCTCTCTATATACAGACACACATATTGGTACATACATGTTTTATCTACTCAACAACCTATTACAAATTCAAAAGCTAGCAAGATTGGAGGCACAGGCAACACAGAACCAGCCTATTCAATTCAAAGGTTTTTCTTCATAAAACTAATTCATGAATATCTAGCTTGAATGTAATTTTTTCTTTGTCCTCCTTATTCTTCACGTAGTGTCGATTTTCTATGGTGTTCGGATGTCAAGGAAGCAGTGTTTCTGCATCACGCAGAACTAGTTTTGTTCAAACTAGCTGTTCGGATATTGAAATAATGTCTGATCTTTTTGAGATTTTTTAACGCTAGATTTTGGTTTCTGTCTTCGCTCTTGTTTATGCAATTATGCTGATACACATTAATTTTCGACCTACAATGCTCCGAAAAGAGAAAGATCACTCAGTATGATGAGTTTTTTTTTTTTTTTTTTTTGCATCAATCATTTTTTGTTAGTTTAGGTATGAGTTCTTGCATGTATTTATATTTGCATGCATATGTATACAAGTTAATGAATGTGAGGTATATAACACTTTGTTCTCTTCTGTATTGTTTCCTTCTAGCTAGTGAGACAAGATGTTGAGTTTATTCAAGAAAAAGAAGGCCAGAAAGAATATCATTGGCAACCATGACAAGAAAAAAGGCAGCTTTGACAAAAAATGGAAGCTTCTAAGTGGCGAAACCAACTGGCAAGGTCTATTAGATCCTCTTGATCTTGACCTTCGTCGATACATAATCCACTATGGAGAAATGGCTCAAGCAACCTACGACGCTTTCAACTTTGAAAAGGCATCAAAGTATGCTGGAAGTAGCTTATATTCGAAGGATGACCTTTTCTACAAGGTCGGCATTGACAAGGGCAATCCTTTCAAGTATCAAGCTACAAAGTACATCTATGCAACTTCATCGTCTCAAGTTCCAGATGCATTTATTTTTAAGTCATGGTCAAGAGAAGCATGGAGTAAGGAATCAAACTGGATGGGGTATGTGGCTGTGGCGACAGATGAAGGGAAAGCGGTGTTGGGACGAAGGGATATCTTGATTGCTTGGAGGGGAACTATTCAGACTCTTGAATGGATTAATGACTTCCAGTTTGGATTAGTTCCTGCACCGGAGATCTTTGGGAAGACGAAGGATCCGCCAAAGGTGCATTTTGGCTGGCGATCAATTTACATTTCTGCTGATCCAAAATCGCCATTCAGCAAGACCAGTGCTAGAGAACAGGTAATTGATGGTTGACAAATACTATTGAACATATATGGGAACTTATTCATGAACAAGAAAAATTCCGAAGAATTTAAATCCATTAAGCCCGTGAAATGTACAATATCTAAGAGGGGCATACCCAATCTCCAGATTCGAGACAACAAATCAAATCATAAAATCTAGTACAAATCATGAAAGGCCCAATGGTCGGAGTAACCAAAGGCGAGAAAAGAAAACAAGGTACAAGTGTACAAACTCTAGACTAGGTCTATGATTAGAATACCACTCTAAAACACTTGGTCCTGCAAATTTCTACAACCCATCAGACTCCAGCTAGCAGTTGTTATCCGATTTTTCATGAAGAAGGGTTGTTTATTCTCTCTATTAGTCCCAGAGCAATAATACTAGGATCACTGACTCCTCTTCCACTCCATAGAGAGGTGCAGATTTCTAATTTTTTTTTTTTTTTTAATTTATCGATAATATTATATCCAGATATCGACTATGTACCTTACTTTTGGCGGTAAAATGAGAAACGTCCTAATTCGAATTATGTATTTCAGGTTATCAGTGAGGTAAGAAGATTAGTCGAGATCTACAAAAACGAAGAAATCAGCATAACAGTTACAGGGCACAGCCTGGGAGCTGCAGTAGCTACGTTAAACGCTGCTGATATCGTCAACAATCAATACAATAAGCCAGCAAACATGCCAAACAAGCATTGTCCAGTCACTGCCTTTGTGTTCGCCAGTCCTCGTGTGGGTGATAACACTTTCCGTGACACATTCTCAAACCTACCAGAACTTCACTGTTTGCGTGTAAGAAATGCAAGGGACATAGTCCCTGCTTACCCCTTGATAGGTTACTCGGATGTTGGTGAGGAACTGGCGATTGATACAGATAAGTCAAGTTACTTGAAGCAGCCCGGGAATTTGAATAGTTGGCATAATTTGGAGGGTTACATGCATGGAGTTGCTGGAGTGCACAGGAATGAGTTTAAGCTGGAAGTTAATCGGGATATCGCTTTACTTAATAAACGTATTGATACGTTGAAGGATGAATATTGTGTTCCGGCATCGTGGTGGTGCCAGAAGAATAAGGGTATGGTACAGCAAGATGATGGATCTTGGGTGTTGATGGTGCCTGAGAGTGATGAATTTTGAATGTGGAGTTTGGATGAGTAAGAGTGTAAGACATAACTGGAGATTTGGACCTAATTTATGCATAGAAGAATAATGTTGAAGAATAAATCTGCATTCAAGATAAATGATGCTATTACAATAATAGAAGAAAAGAAATTATGATGTACTGTATAAGTATAACTGGTCTCTCACATTATAAATATTCTCAACTAATAAGCCCCCACCAAACTGGAACCGGGAATCGAAAACCGAACTGTGGTCAACGGTGATTTTGGTTCGGATTGAAACCCGAACCAAAAAGATCATACTGGTAACTTTATGCAGTCTGCAGATTTACGAATTCACATGCTTCCTTTTATCAGATTTCTCTTCGTCAGAACTGAACTAAACTAAACTTATTTGTAGTATAAAAAATAACCAAGTAAATCTGAGCTTATGGTTTTTCAAAACGAAGAGAACAGAGCCCTACTCAGCTTGCAGCAGAAGCCAAACACAATACCAATTTTAGGACTGCAATATACAGAGAAGCCAACAAACCATTCATAGACAAAGGGAAATACATCAAGTATTATCATTACCGGTATGAACAATAATCCCAACTGTATATAATCGGTTTCTTACATAAACTTGCCTTACAGATTCAAACAATGAACAACTGATATTATGTGGTTACAAGAATTTTGAAGAATTCAGTTCGAAGTCCAACATGTAATGAAGAATAAACAACCTTTACAGTTGCTAAGTATAATAATTTGAACTGAATTAGATAGCTGATATCATCCCCCTTAAGGCCACCTCCAATTGTTAAATACCATTAAATCCTGCCAAATTGGAAATGAAAACAGTGGGTATCATCTAATGAAAAGATCGAAAGTAAATAAGTAATATCGTGAAACATCCTTTAGTTAGCTTCAGTAGTAGTATCCACAAAACCGTGAGTTTGAGAAACATCAAACACCACCTAGAGAGGTATTTATGCATCAAACCGTGGGTGTATATCGTTGGTTTGCTAATACTACTTTACAAATGGTAGCGGTATCTGGTGAAATTCACCCATTTATTCAACTGTCAAGTATGGTTCTAGGTGTTCCACGGGAGAAATTAAGTTGAGGTTTGGGGCTATTAGGTTGGATTTGTGGTGGGGTCTGTCTCGTTGCTTGTTGCATATGAGCTTAAGCTTACCAATATGGCAATATAAATGCAGCTACTGCTTCTCTTGTAGTGATTCCTCAAGACGTGCAATGAGCTTCTCAGCACCCATAGCACCCTCCTGAAATTGAGTACATATAATATAAGATTAAAAAAACGATGTGTGGGTGGGGTGGGGGGGATAGAAAGACGATAATGTCATTAGAAATCACACAGTAGTCCATAACATTAGTATACAATCACATGAATGCTAGTTCACACTACAGTAGACTATAAGTTTTAACTGGGATCATTACATATTTAGGAAGAGTTTACTTCAGCTACAGTCTGATAAGAGTTTGTCTAATTTGTTTAAGCTTATGGCATGGACATTGTTGTAAACAAGTACTTGCTACTTTACATGATACAATACAAAGTACAAACATATATGTAAGGGGTGAGTCTATACATCAAAGAATATTGGATAAACAGCTCTGTCTGACATAACTATACAACCATCAAGAAAGCTGTTGCACACAGAAATCAAATTAAAACGTTGTTATAGGCTGGACAATTGGGGCTAATATGTGGTCCGAATGGGAAGAAGCTAATCGAGCATGTACATAATACTATGATGTGTTTTGTCGAGCAATATTTTATCCAGACAACGAATAAAAAGAAAATTGCTGACCAACTTCCAGACAAACTTTGCATCAGAGTTCGAGCCTACTAGATGATATTATGATATATGGACAGATGTATGTACATCTTCAATATATAAATGAATCAACAAAAATACAACCAGTAGTAGAAGTTTAATGCACAGAAAATAAGTAAGCTTACAAAGCGGTCAAATGGCTCGCCATTCTTGAACAAAATGAAAGTTGGCAACGCCTGTATGCTGTACTTGTCTGCAATGGCGGGATACTTCTCTGTGTCAATTTTCACTATTTGGATCTTGTCTATCAGTGAAGAACCAACTTGCTCCAGAACAGGAACCATAAATTGGCAAGGACCACACCTATGGAAGGTAAAAACAGGATTTCAATACAGATAACAACAATATAATACGCCCATAACATTGCAAATAGACTATTTGAGTGTGAAATAGGCCAGTACTGCCTATTCATTCGAGTCATATTCATATACGAATTCAGAAGGAAGCCATGGAATTCTCATGCTCCATAACAGTAGAGGGGTTACCAAGTAGCATAGAAGTCAACCAACACAGGTTTTTCAGACTTTTCCAGGAGCTCATCAAAAGAAGAAAAACTCTGCTTCTTTGATGCTACCTGATAGAATACCAATAACATTAGTAACCAATGAGATCCTTATACTCAATCTTTTGAACATAAATACGCAGAGCAGCGGATCAAAAGGCGAAAACATAACCAAGTATCTAAGTCAATATCTGAAGTCTAAATTTTCCTGGGGCTAAAATTCATTTTGAACCTTATTACTATTATGCAGACTCAGTTTTCATGGTTAAATCCATCTACCCAAGATTACAAGATTCTATCTCTATGAAAGAAGCAAACTGACTAAGGCTTGTTCAGTTCGGTCCAGATTTATTATTAATTTCAGTTTAGTTCAGAGCCTAACATATGAAAAATACCCATCAAATTCTTGAATTGAGAGCTCAGTTCCAAACTAAACAATCACTCAAATAACCCAAAACATACATACATGGACAATACAACAAGAAGCAGTCCATTTATAACAAAATGCGAGAAAGTCAAGAGCCAAGAAATGAAACTGAAAATAAAATACATTACCAAAACAGGTCTTCGGTTGATGTGACGGGTGTTGAATTTGAGAGTTTGGGAAGGAAACATGAGGTCAGAGGGAAACTGGAGAGATGAAAGGTGAGATAGCCTCGAAATGGTCGGAGACGGTGACGCTGCTACGGCCATGGTTGTTGGGATTGACGCCGTTGCTGAAATCGCCATTTTTTCTTTATTTCTGTTGCTTCGGTTTTTTCTTGTCAGGTTCGAGTATAGAATAGAATAGGTGCTGCTGAGTTTGGATTGGAGAGATAGATAAAGTGACTCACTCACTCCTAAAATAGGGGAGGAATGGCCCCGCTAACTAACTTAAATGACTCGGGTTCGAGCCTTACCAGTTGTAGTAGAGCCCATTTGACGTGTTCAAGTATATGTTCGTGTGTTGGAATATTCTCATTATCTAAACATTACATATCAATCATTATATGAAAACTAACTCGATCTTAGCGTTTCACGCTGAGTTCCTGAAATTGACAAGGCGAACATGATCCTCTCAAAGCATTAATAAGGTACTTATTTACTATTAATCAAATTATATTGCATTGTTGTAACCGTTCTCAGACTTAAATTATCATCGGCATTTAGATTATCTCAACTTGTAATTGTACAACACAAGTTAGTAAAATGATACCATACTTAGTAAAATGATACCAGGAGGATTTAACATCATAAAAATGTTCAAAGGGGAATTTGATTGATCATGTGACAAGAAAAATTGCATTATGTGAGCAAGTTTGACGCATATGCATATATGCTTACAAAACAAAATGGTTGGCTATAGAGGTTGCATTTGATGATGGTATTTATGTTGCTTGACGTGAGGAATACAAATACCCTATAGTATTCATTCAATGGCGCCATAAAGAATCAACAGAATAGCCATTTTTTTCTCCCTTTCCCCTTAATTAAACCAATCCAAAGCACAATTATTGTACACGTTATACATGTCCAGAAGCAACATCTTAACTAAATTCTTCCTTTTCTTTTTCCCAGTATCGTATCGCTACATACGATTAATCCGATCAACTACTGTCAGATCCTCTCTTCTGAGGGACATAAAACAGAAAGCTAAATCCTGCCAATGGCTTCTTATCAATTCCACAACCGTACCACTGACCACTGTTCGATTCAGTTCGGTTCTTCAGATCTGACTGATTCAGGGTCTTGTGTGGGATGACCAAGTTGCAGTATCAGTTATTAGTATACTAGTAGTACATAGAATCAAGGTGGAGTCATCAAAATTGCTACAAGAACAAGAACAAGATCGAGCTACTAGCAATCAAGATCTTTGCTACTATGATATAACACCTTTTACAAATTACAATAGTCTTGTCATTTGCTATCACAATTTTACATCTATCTAATAGTATAATAGTACTATATGACTGTGTGTAAACTTGCTCTAAACCAAAACTCTCTCAAACCTCATACTGAAGCATCATCAAGTAATTTCTGCACTCTCTCAAACCTCAACAAACAAATAGAACACATAAAAATGAATTGAATAACAAATAATACTTACTAATTGATGATCATAGATATATCTTATCTATGTACACAAGGAATACTGTACTGGCTGCAGGTGCTGCTGATATATATTTCAAGAACAAGCTACACCGCATATCTTCCCAATTTGTATGAAAACCCATTGCAATGGATTTGGACCACCCTCGTCTGTATGTGGAGCTGCTGTTGGCAGTGGGATCTCTGGTGGCAAGTTGCGGTGAAATGCATCAACTGCTGCTCCAACACCATCTTCCTTTTCAATGCATTCTGCTATTTCCACTGCACGGGACTTGACCTGGACACGAAGTTTGAGGTTAATGGAACAAAACATGACTTAAAAGGAGGAAAAAAGGAAAGTTCTTGTATTGTGTGCATACCTCTGGCTGGAGCATGAACTGTATGGCGTCTGAAAGAGACTCAACAGTAAGCTGTGATATGGGAATCGGAGTAGGCCCTAGACCCTTTTCATATACTCTCTCTCCCCAGAAAAACTGATCGCCAAAGAATGGAACTATGGTAGTTGGACACTGCAATAAACAAACTATAAGAAATCAAGGAGAAGGCACTAATAGATAATGGAGAACTGAAGAAAAGGGCAACAAACAGAGAAGGCAAATGATTCAAAGATGATGAAGAAACATACCCCTGCTTTTAGTCCAGTTGCTGTGGTTCCAGCCCCACCATGATGAACCTTCAAAAATGCACATTTCCGTATAAAGACAACTTTCCAAAATACTATGTTCTGCAGACAAGAATGAGCGAAAGGCACGTTTGACTTACCACAGCAGAACATTGAGGAAACAGCCAGTCATGAGGGCAATCTTCAAGGAGGAAAACATTATCCGGAATATTCGAATCTGCAACAGGAAAGTACTTTGCTCAGAAAACCTTCACACACATACAAGATAGACATGTAAACTAGGCTTTTGTGGAGGGTGGTAGTGTTAGGGCACTCGGGAAGATAAACAATCGTCCTATGGAGATTGTGAAAAGAAAAAAAAAAAGAAATAAAGCTTTCTTTTTATCTTGGTTTATCAATATCAAATCTAGATAAACGGGGGAAAGCAGCAGTAAAATGCTGAGATTATACTTACAAGTACCAAGGTGTCCCCACCCTCGATCAATTATTCCTCTTTGTCCAGTAATCCTCAGGGCTTCCAAAATGATATTTGTGGTTCTGCTTGAATCCTCCAGAGGCTGAACAGAAAATCATTACTGGTAGTTAATTCAATAGCCAATTTCACAATAAGAAAGAGTGAAAGCCATCAAGATTAAAAGGTTCACTGACTGGAAAAGAACATCTTTTCAGTTTCAGGTAGTTAATTCAACAGCCAATTTCACAATAAGAAAGAGTGAAAGCCATCAAGATTAAAAGATTCACTGACTGGAAAAGAACATCTTTTCAGTTTCATTAAATCAGAAGAATGTGATTTAAGCCCCTACACAGGGCAGGATTTAGATCCACATCTGACAAGAACAGATAATACAAACATGGATACACTAAATTGAAACTACGAAATGCTGATACTTATAGTTATACCCACAGATCAAGTGTTTAACATCTATTTCGTATTGCTAGACCACTTTCATACATGATTATTCAATCACTAGACTAATTGCATGCACATAATTAATACCAAGTATATCCTAAAACAAATTGTAAGATAAGCATACCATGCTTCCAAATCCAATGTATATCGGTTTGGTTCCCTTTTGTATCCACTGAACAAATTCTTCATTTGGTTGGTACTTAGACCCGAGGTCTAAAAAGCAGTAACCAACAACATCAACCAGTGGACCCCAATCTGCGTACAAGTAACGAGACAAGTTATTTACCTTCGATTTGAGAAAGTATTAGCTGTAGAAATTAAAAAGCATTACCACAAACTGTGTTACTAATTACTAATATGAAAGAATGCAAAGATGAGCTCACCATTGGGCTTGGGCACAAGACTGGGACTCCACATGTAGCCGGTTGGGAGATGATAAATGGACCCATGGTATGTGCTGAAGTACGCTATCGGAGCAAGTTTCAGCTTAGTCCTGAAGTCATTAATATACCCTCTTATGCCCCACCATATTAGTAGATCCACTAGAATATATGTAAGCTGGATCAAGCAAAGATATGGAAGAGTCTTCATTATGACATGCTGTGATCTTAATTAGATCAAGAACATATTAAGAATATTGAAACATACCCAGTATCCTGCATTTTGAGGTACACGCGCAAATGGATGAGGAAAGGCATATGTAGGCCTGCAATTCCACATACATATATTCATTCATTATCTTCTTCTATTATCTAGTTCTAGAAAAAACGATTTCATTAGAGAAACATCTAGTAGATCGTGAATACATGTTAATGATACATGAGATTTTCAAATATATCATGTGAATTATTCATAATACCAGACTTAAAACTACAATGCCAGCAAATTCAGATCAGGCTTACGTCCAAGGCATTGTGAAGAAGATGTGTAGGGGAACATTGAGGGCTTCAGCTACATGTGCATGTCCTGAAAAAAGTCAAGAACGGAAACATTTGTATTAGCAACAGAATCATATGTGCCTTATAGAAGCCTAAAGTATAAAGTATTACTAATAATTAACACTTTCTCAGTGCATTAAACATTTTAAAATCAAGTTGTCCTCCTTTTAAGCGCTGCATTAGACACTGAGGAGATAGACTTCAAGTGGCAGAAAACAAAAGGAATTAGGAAATACTGACCGTAAGCAGGAGGGTTCGCAATAATTGCTTGGGCCCGGAAAGGTTCACCAGTTATTGGATCTGGTTCTGTACACGCTGGAAGAAGGGTCTCAATAATGGCCTTTATTTGTTTGCGTTGCATAGATATGTCTCCTGGTGATGATGGAATAAGCCCCTTGTTTTTTGCCATATCTACAGTTACAATAAGTAAATCAACAATTGTAATCAAAGAAGCGTTTATATGTAATTTATGCCAAATCAAATTACAGGACAAACAGAGTTAAATTCTCAGAAACTACAGTTATAATAACTACTCTTTGGAATATGACACACACTTCCCAGTTCTAATGAACTCTCTGAACCAGAGTAGGGTGCCATAGGCAAAGAAGAGTGATGAGACATAGTATAATGTTTCAGGTAAAAAGTGACAACACATAAGATTCGCAAACAATTCACATGAGATAAGAACATAGATACATATTAAGGACCTCTTACATCCAGCCAAAACTCGAGGGTCGCCACCAAGTGGGTAAAAATCTACTCCAGCTGACTTCACAAACCCGCGAAAATTAGAATGAGTGGCCAACCTCACCTGATGACCATACTCCTGTGTTGAGATATAGATATCGTTAATTAGAATGATCACATTATCACAAATAGTTCGTGATCTGCAAACTTCATGCAACATATGGAGAATAAAACTTAAAGTTGGACAATCACGGGCACAAATATCACTAAGCTATTTATAAATCCATATCCTCGAGCTGTTTCTGGAAACGCGAAATGAAATTTGATAGCTTTTTTTTTTTTGCTCCTACCGAAAGCTAACAAAGCTAGCCATTTGACAGATTTGTTTATGCAATGCTCAGACTAATAACGAGGTTTCATTTTTGAAATAGCTCTGGGTATAGATAAAAGTGTAACTGTTCAAAAAATGTAAAAAGTAACATTAGCAAGCCTAAAAAGAAAACTCTTGCACAGGGGTTGTCGATGTTGTGCCCACTGGCAGGGGTGAAACCAGGAGGGGGCATCCCCCCCCCCCTTCTAAAATTTTAAAAATAAAATTTGTATAGGTAATATTCACGATTTTTAAGCTTTGCACCCCCCCCCCCCCCAACTCTCAAAATAATTATGTAGATGATAATAGTACGAAAGTCGTTATGCACAAATGACTCCGAATACAAGTCTTTTCCTACCTGAAGCCTCCTTGCCATAGCAAGAAATGGCTGAACATCACCTCTTGTTCCAACTACAAGCATGGCTATTTTCAATTTTGAAATCGATCCATTGTAGTTAGTTATGATGTGATTGACAGAGGACGGAACTCCATCGATTGGGTCACGCCTGAGCTCTAGTAATTCAGAAGCTACAGGAGATTCCTTGGTCAGGTCAACTTCCACCGTCCCATCAGTTTGAATCCTCACTAATTCCACAATCAATTTTCTCTGGATAAAATAACAGAATGGATGTAAGTATATCAATCCAGAGAAGTGAATCTATTGCACTGTAAATGTCAAAGGGTAAATTCATATTTGGATAATACTTATCAATCGTATTGGAGAGCACATATACGCCATGAAACCCATGGACAAATACATAATGTCATCTGTACAAATCTCACCTTCTCACGTTCCGTGAGTCTATCCAACTTAAGGTCAGGCATTGGACTACTCCATCTCTCGGTCATAGATTTGGATAGTCCAGCTTCATGGCTTTCAAGGAATAGAGTTTTCTGAACAGGGGCTGTGACGCAATGATCCAAGCCTTTAAATAACAAGCAATTAAGCCCAAGTGAGATTACGAATAAAAAACAATAACAGGATTTCAAGAATCTCCAACCAATGGTCATCTGTTAGAAAGACAAAATAAAACAAGACGGCCGTGTCACAGAAGACGTGTTTGATGTGACAAAATCTGTCATTGAAATGCCCAAATCATAACAGTACAGCATAAGCAGAGACTCGAACAGAGTAGTCAATAATATAGAGAGCATGCCACTAGCAAAAGAATTATCTTCGAGGATTCCTAATTATGGTAAAGAAGTTCTTAAAGCATTCTTTCTTCAGAAAAATTGAGATACCTCTTTAGTTCCCATATATTATTATTCATTGTTATACAAGTCTCGCCTGCACTAATAACTTTCTAAGAAGATTTTCACCTACTAGAGAAGCAAAAAAGGTGCACAACATCAGCATTGAAATATGGAGAAAGGAAACTGGAGCAGAAAAGAAGACTAGAACCGGTCTTCTTTTCATGTGATCTTGTTGTCGAAAGGAATAGAGGGTGTTTAAGTCTTTAAGAAGACCAGTTAACGAGAATAACAGTAAAACATTCACTGTTTAAATATCCACCTCAAAATTGATTTTAGTTTCTCAAAATGGTTATAGTAGTAGTAGATATCCATTAGTATGTTTCCGTTTGCAACCAATTCTTTCAACAGGCTTTAGCTATTTTAACGTTACAAAGAATGACAGCAAAAACGTTATCAAAAGGAAATAGAAATGGGTGGTCTTTTTATAATAACTCGATCTAAAATGCAAAAAATGATTACAGAAACCCGAAACTATCTATATCTACTTATTTGTTATTTCCCATTAAATTGATAATTACTGAAAGAAATTCTTTTGGACAGGTTGAGTCTTTATAATACATTTGGCATGATTTTTCCATGCTACAACAAAAGGAATTTAACATACAGTGCATCGTTGTAGACCAAAAAAAGTTCTCATATGTGAATAAAATTGCTACATAAAGACCGACAAACATGAACGGCAAGATTGCGACATTTTTATTAGTATTGAAAGAGCCTGGCGTTACGAATATGAAAGTTGCAAAAAGAAATGCTATGTGAGAGTGGGACAACTATGCTTCTACGTAGATACATATTCAACAACCTAATAAAGTGATATGAAGTAAGCGATTCAAATGCCTAACTAGTAACAAAACAGCATGTCATTACATATTTTACTACCATACACCTACCATAGAGTTCTAATTGCAACTGCAGTTACGTGACTCCAGTGTTATATCAAAACAAAAGCTTACACGGGAAGCAGTAAATGAAGCACAAAAATGAAATAATTCTCATGCTATGAAAACAAAAGCCCAAGTGTTGATGCTAACCTCTACGCGCACGTGGTGAAGGACTAATACTTTGATGTTTTGACGGAGAACTCTGTACAACAGACGATGCCTGCGAAAATGTGCTATTCAAAGGATTCGCTCTAGGGGTAGAGTACGAATCTGATTGCTCATCTAAAGACTCCCCAGCCACTGTACTCGAGACACTTATCTTTTGGTCTTCAAAATTATCTAGGGAAATTTGATTGAGGTCGATAGGAGTCACTTCCAGCGGACCATCAACATTGTGAATCCTGTCCAAACTCATTGAGACCTCCTGGCTACTTTCAATATGTTTCTCCGGATCTTCCGGCCCCTTATAAGTCCCGTTACTACCCATTTCATCGGGTATTCATAAAACAGACTTAGTTCTCCAAGTCTCTGCATTCCAAAGAGTACATATACATCACAGTGAGCTTTAACCTACCTCAAACTTTACTAAATTTAGGCCGAAAATACGAAACAGCACAAGCACATCATGCTTGGGGGTCTCATTAGTCATTAAAAGCGGAAAAGGCTCTCTCTCTCTCTGTGTACGCTACAAATTAGGTACAAAATCATATCACTACAATTCTACAACCAAGAACTTGAAGACACAATCAATAGCAGAATAGTACTAGTATTATTATTGAGAAAAGACATGGATCAACAAGTACAAGAAACTTAACAAGGAGAATTCTGAAAGAAGAAGCTGAAACAAATAGCAAGCACTGAATTGAGTTGAAAACTAGCAGCAACAAAGAAGAAGCGATGATGATGATGATGATTAAAGAAGAATTCAAGAAACGATTACAACTTACTTACATATAAGTCCAAAAAAGAAGCCTCCGCCTTATTTTTGTAGGTAATCGGAGATTGGAGGAGAAAGTAGCAGCAAAAATAAATATTGGAAATTCCGACAAATTAGTAGTAGGAGGGTTTTTTTTCAATATACAAGTCAATTCTTCTTCTTTTTGCATTTCCCCTATAGAATAATCTCTCTAATGCTATGATATGATACAATCAACAGGCCAGGTTGATGACTTGTCACACAAAAAAATAAATACTCTCAAGATACTAATATATCTATTCCGATAATTATTTTTTTGTATGATTTTAAATTTATTAAATGTTAACGGAACTAAAAAAATGGAAAGTATTCATTATAAACAAAAATTTGTTGCCGAGTGAGTGTTTGATTTTTTATTTTTAATAAGCAATCATCAAGGAGGCAGGAGCAAAAGGATAGAATCTTTACCATGAAAAAAGCTGGTTGCTTGGTGGTGGTTAAAAAGTTGGGACAGATATTTTTAACTGTCTTATAAATAAATTCTCTTTAAAAGAGAAGAAGAAAATATCTTAATGGGGAAGAAAAACGGTGACGATTGGCCTTTTCTGGTAAATCAAGAAGAAGTTTGACTGGAAACAGCTCACTGTAGTATTTTATTTTTGGACCCTTTATTTTATTTATTATTAAGAAAGAAACAACAAACAAAAGGAAAAAGAATGAAGGACACTGATGAATTGATGGTTAAATACTTAAATGAATATATTTGATATATACTCCATTTCCATCCCAGTAATATATAATCATTTTAATTTTTCTCGGTTATATATATATATATATATATATATATTAATTATAACTTTGACTATAAATTAAATTATGATAATAAAATATTTAATAAAATTTAATCGTTAATGGCTTAATTTTAAATTTTAAAATATAATTTTATTATTATAATTTAAAATAATTTGAAATTAAAACATAAAATTAGTAATAAAAAAGTTTCTATTCCAAGTACGTAGAGTAATGATGACATGAACCGGTGTCCAGCAGAATTTAGGTGGCGTCACTGAGATAACGTTGATTGGCTTAGGTTGGGACTTGGGAGGTAGGTAGGTAACGTGACCATGTTCTGGATTCCATCAATTGGAAATACAAAATAGATTCTACTCAAGTAGTATTACTCATCTGTTTTTATATTGTTTACTTTTGATTTTTTAAACGGTTTTTTAGGGGTTTGGTATGATGAGTGTAGTATTTAATTAGTGGCAGGACCCACGATAAAGTTGTGAAATATAAAGTTGCCTAAAAAAGAAACGTAAACAATCTAAAAAACGGACGAAAAGAAATACGTAAACAATCTAAAAAACAGATGAATACTATTTTACACAATAGTATTGAATTGGATTGAATGGATTTGATTTTCTTCCCTATAACAACTTTAAAAATAAAAAAAAATAGAAAAACCCTAATGATAGGTTTATTTTTTGTGCAAGACACTTTAATGTTTGCATCGTGTAATATATAAACCACGTAGCAGAACACCTTAATATATACTCCCTCCATCTATCATTAATATTCTCAAATTTTATTATTAGGTCGCAACCCTGTCGATCTCTCTGCAATTTCATAAAACGGGCTTTCTAGAGATCCCCAATCACCCATCCTCGTATGAATGGCTAAGGATCCAATAAGTCCAACATTGATTCCCTCCGATGTGTCAATTGGGCAAATACGACCATAGTGACTAGGATGGATATCTCGTATCCGAAAACTAGCAGTTCGTCCTGTCAGTCCTCCGGGACCTAAATAACTCCATTTTCGTGTGTCTACCTTTAATTATCTCATTTCCATTTTGGGAAAAACATTATACATATTTTAATGTTAACAAGTGGTGGTGGTTGGTTTGAGAAGTGTGCATGTGAATATGTGTGTGTGTTGAGAGTGATTAAATTGTTAAAATATTAAAGAGTTAATATTTTGACTTATGTGAAAATGAGACAATTAAATGTAGATGTAGTAAGAGCATTTCTTATGGTTTTGGGCTTAAATGGGGGCTACAAACATAGAAGCCCCAAAAGAAGTCTTTTCCAAATTGAAGACTTCAATGGTTGGGGCTTAATTGAGGTTTCTTTGTGGGCCTCATGTACTATATTGTTACTCCATTAACCAACCATATAAATAATAAATCATATTAATATTGGAGCCTTCTTTGAGGTCTACTATTTAGTAGCCCTCAAAGAAGCCTCCATTGGGGGTGTTTTTAGACTTCTTTGGGGCTTGAAGTACAAATTAAGCTCCAAAAAAAACTTCATAAGGAGTGATCTAATAGTTAAGGTGTATGTGCTACTATGATACACTTTAAAATGTATCATATTAGTTAGTTATTTATGCCCCTAACATCTAATAAATCAATAAAGTTACAAGTTAATATCTTAAATCTTTATAATATAATTTTGATAAAAAATTATTGCTATAGTTTAAATCTATGTTTTAAAAAACAGAGTTGGAGGTCAAGCCGGTTACCCCCCAAAAAAGGTTAAACCGGAATCGAACCGTTTCGACCGGATAGTGAAACGGGTTGAGCCGGTGTACTATTAAAATATTAATATATATACATATACCATTAATATATTAAAATTCTAAAATACTTTCCAATATCTTACCAGCATATAAAATAATACATATAATTAGATTTCCACATGTCATTTTATATCATTAGTGCTAATATTAATATACGTATACATAATCTTCTCCACACAATAAGAAGCCCACTTACTTTCATAGTTTCATTTTTATCTTATCTTCTTCAACCTTCTAAAGTACAACAGTACAACAATGTCTTCTCAAATACCGATTCATAATATAAGAAAGTGGGGAGAAAATGAAATGCTTCATTTGACCACTCGAGCTCGTCTTATATAAATGTACCTTTTTTTTCTTTTCTTTTCTTGGCAATACCAACCCAATCGGAGATGATGATGATCGATCTGGATTCTGATTATAGTCAGTATTGGAACACCCGACGGCGCAGAGGGACAACTGATACTTGCTAATTGAATATGGAATTAGTGACGGCCAAACAAAGGGGAAGTGTTAGGGTTTCAGTTTTTTTTTCATAAAAGTCCACTTTATTTTTTTTTCTTCATTTTGACCCAGAACCGGAAAAACCACCGGTTCACTTTTTTCCCGGCTCACCGGCTTTGCTGGTTTTTTTGGTCGGCTTTGCCGGTTCTGGTGCCTCCGATTCTTAAGCGTTTTATGGCACATTTAGGCCATCCCACAACGGTTTTCCACGGTCTGACCGGTCCAGTCGTCCGGCCTAAACCGTTTTTTAAAACATACTTTAAATGTAATTTATCATTAAAGTTAAAAACAATCAAACAAAATATTAAAATGAATAACTTATAGTGGGGATATAAGGATATAACTCTTCACTTCGTGTATGTCCAACACACCACCAGGGGACACATGGTCCATCACAACCCATAGTCTAGTCTTATGTAATCCGACTTTTTTAAAGATGATGTATAGAATGTGAATAATAAATGTTATGTGCAAATTTCACATACTTTATTATACTTTATTAAAATGTATCATAGTAGTTAGCTACTTATGCCCCTAACATCTAATAAATCAATATCAATAAATCAATATCGCATAAAATGTATAAAATGTATGTAATGTAGGCATTACCAAATACCAATCCTATTATCTTCCCATACCATAAAGACAACAATGGTAATGATACGATGATTCTTAACCATGTCTCTATGAGAAGGAAAAGTGGAAAAAAATAATTAGACTTGACTACATCTTTAATTAATTAATTAATTATAATTATGTAATTGATTGGTTTAGCTGATATCGTTGAGAGAATACCGGCTCATGTACAGTGGGAATACCGAATACCAGAACAAGGCCCACTTGTAGGCATACAAGTCAACAAAACCCAAAACAGTTACAAAGTCCATTAGTGATCATGGACCAAATTAATCTGAAGCCCACATATATAAAGACGCATGCCCGCCCACCAGGCAGAGGAACTCACCAAGGCAACGTTACCCCGCAACAGAGTAAAGAACTACACATGATTTTGTGTTTAGACAAAGTACTGTAATGTGTTTAACCACATTAATCTCACTAGAGAATATTGAACTTCCATGTTTAACTTACATTTAAGTGGGAATCATGGTTTTTTAATCCATCATGTGATTATACTCTTTATCATATCCGGACTAAAAATTACACTTTTTACCATTTTAATTTGATTTATGAAAAAAAGATGACACCCTGCCTTTACATTCATTCATACATACAAGTTCTTTCTTTTTCCTTCCCCGATATCTGGCGAATGTAATACTCTCTGAAACATTGGATTAACATTTTGAGCTTAAACGTATCGAATCAAACAAATACCCACAAAATTTTATCAAAACTATTAAATAATATCCAACCCAAGTGGTTAGGTTGATGAAGTGTCTTAAATGTGGAGTCATGAATCCAAATATGACTCTATAGGTAATGGATTCTGTTTTAATTTTTATTTCTTATTGTTATCCGTTTTAGCGACTAATCTAGTCGAGCACTGCCAAACCCTTTTTTAAG